>CAJQZM010041636.1:0-10851 GCA_907164665.1 Colias nastes | reverse complement strand
ATCAACAATCTAGAAATGTTATATCTACAAATCAAACTAAATCGTCATCAAGTGAAAATCATCAATCACATAAGAGTCAGTATAATATGTCTGAAAACCAACAGCAAAACCAGCACCAGCAACAATACCAACATTTAAACCAACACCAACAACAACATCTAAACCAACAACAACACCAACACCTAAACCAGCAACAACACCATCACCAACTACAAAATCAACACCAACACGATACACTTAACACTACGTTCACGGTTAAAGGCTCGCACGATGTGACTGACAACGGACGCAATCAAAAGAATATTATTATTAAAGAAAATGATAATATCAATCAAAATCTTGGGAGAGAATCTACAAGTCAAGTATCTAGTTCCTCACAGCATTATAAGACTTCTCATGTGTCAGATAATAGTACATCTCAGACATCCCAACGTGTGACTGATAGTCGTATACACAGCGATCAAATAAACAGAGGCAGGACACAAGACCATACAATTACATCACGTAATATTATTGGTGATAATATTAGTCATGATTCTCGCAACAATGTGCAAACATCAAATATTCAACGAAAATCGAATAACATGAACGTTTCGACTGAAAGACACGAACACAGCACTGTGAATACTAATGTGTCTCACCAAACTCATACATCTAATAGAAATCAGTTAAGTGACAGTGTAACAAAAACAAGTGTAGAGTTCCAAAGAGCCATGCATGGTGGAGACACTGCAACTTCATCTCAGGATTATTCGAATCGTACCGGGTATCACAAACGCACATCAGACTTTATATCGGATGCCAATACTAGCAATGCAGTTCTTCATCGTAAGGGAGTTACATCAAACACAGAAGCATACCATTCTACGAGTTCCACTGCAGCAGCCCAACGTAAAAGTATTTCTAATTTATCTGAACGTGGGGATTACATAAGCAACTCCACTCATAGCGCAGATAGGAAGAGCATTAGCTCAATGCATCGTTCTGCTCGAGATGGTTCCTCTGTTATAACTCATCACACCGAAAATGATGATTACCGCCGTCAACAACGCAGGGATGGTCAATCCACACTCATAACCGAGAGACAACCTCGTGTAAAGGATAATCTCCGCATTGATGGTGAATTCTACGGACAATCTGAAGCGCGATCTTATGGAAGTTTCTCACGCTCAGATCATTCACAGAAAATAGAAAGAACGGAGCGTGTGGAAAAAGTGGAACGTCATGCACGACACGGGAATACTTCTCATTTTGTGTTAGGCGACGGGAGTGCAACAAGTTACAAGCAAGAATTTAGGGCCCATGTTCATGGAACATGTCCTGCAACCCTTTTAGAATCTTCGCGCACTCCTTTTAAACATACTCGTGATTCTCGCGAGCATAAATTCTATGCTTCTAAAATAACAGAACAGAAAACTAAATAATCAAGCGTCGATCTAATTATTTACTTTTTAAAATATCATTCCTTATAATTTTTGTATTTCGATGCTTAACTTTAATTTTTATACGCAAACTAACACTACTAGTCCTAAGATAATACGTGCCTTCTTAAGAAAATGTTGCAATTTTAATGATTTATACCTTATTAATATATTTTATTTTTGTGTTTATCAAACTTTGCCATGTAATAAATTTTTATAAAAAAAATTGGTGTTTTATTTTTAACATTAGGTACCTAGTTTATTACCTACGTAAAATACAAATTAAAAGTACCTTTTTATTTTTCTGTTAAACCTCCAACCTTTATAACAAGCATGCAAATAGGCAAAATTTAATGACCGCTGTTTTTTTTTTGTAACTGGTTAATAGTTTGGCATAATATACCTAATGAATTTAGAATTCATGAAAATATATTTAAAAACCTACTTTTATGAAACTAGGTACTGAGGCATACTAATATGTATGTTTGTTAACTTTAAAAACCTATAAATTTTGAAATGGATCATGCTAATACAACCTAGTCGGTCTTGATCAATAATAATTTTAGGCTGGGTTCCACCATGTTATTTTACCAATAACAAACATGTTAAAGTAACGGTTAATGAATTGCACCATTTGACAATTTTATGGAAGACGTCATAATTTTAACACTATTGACACTAATTAAAGCTATTTTTAGTCAGAGGCGACAAATAGAAAATGACTTGAGACACTGATATCTTTATCTATAGTATTTTCTAGTGTTTGATTTTACACGAGTATTACATTTAGAAATTAATGATTTAAAACGGGAATTACTCATTATATTACTACAGGTAAATTAGCTTGGAGAAATTTTTGCGTTTGTAGTAGTGTATGGTCAGCAAAACAACATTTTATTTTTAGTTTTTATTTTATATATATGTATATATAATATATAAATATGGGATTTTAAATTAAACTATATGTGTTTCTCCTCTGAAAAAGATGAGACTTTAATTTAATATTTACACATTTAACATACGTATAACTTTTACAAAATGAACATGATTTTACAAAATGACAATGTTACTAAAATGAAAAATTTACTAACCTGAAAAAGAAACGACATTTAAAGTTTAATTCTTTAGTTTGAGAAGTCAAAGGCTTGCCTCGACCATGTTTTAACACTGGAGCCATTTTGAATTAACAATACAAAGTTACAACACTTACACACAAATTAAACACTTCAACAAATATTATAACAATAATAACAAATAATAACAACAATCAACAAATACATTTTTTTACCGATACCACCCGTGGTCATTCTCCTTTATCAATTAAACTACGTACATAATAATTATAATTTTTGAATGAAATGTGTGCTTAATGTTCTAACGGTACCAAACAACTGCATTTGGCACCTGCGGACAGCGTAAACTGGTTTATTCTGGTTTTGTGCGTGTTTCCACTTTCCACTATCAAGTGACGATTTATTTATTTGTTTTGTTTCGTAATTATTATGGTCAAATATTAATTATGAAACAAATTATAATGGACACGATATTTTATTGTTTCACGGTAGTCGCCTTGTCGTTTGCTCAAGGACGTGAAATTGAATGATATATTTTTTTTATAAAGTCAAAACCATTTTCTTTCAAATTAAAAGTTGTTTTTATTGAAAACAAAAGTGTTGCTAGGAATAAGTATAAAATTAAATAGTAATGTTAGGATATCGAAACATTTTTGTATAGGCCAGAACGATATAGTGGAAACGCGCTCTAAGATCTGAGTAATATACACACCACTACATATGCAAAAATTTCTCCAAGCTAATTTACCTGTATCCCGACGCGGACGTTTTGATATAATGAATAAATCGCGTTTAAAATCTGTTAAAATCTAACTTTATCTACGCTAAAAAAATTTGCTGGTGCAATCCATTTCGCTAGGTCACTGCAAAAGTTACCGTTACTACTATTGTTAAATTTAACATTAACCTTAACTATGAATTAAATAATTATGGTGCCTTATTGTCCTAAAATATTATACGTAGTTACAATATTATACACTAGCTTTCCGCCGGCGGCTCCGCCCGCGGTTTCAAAGAAAAACTCGCAGTTCCCGTTCCCGTGGAATTTCCGGGTAAAACCTATCCTATATTACTCGTGGATAATGTAGCTTTCGAATGGTGAAAGAATTTTTAAAATCGGTCCAGTAGTTTATGAGCCTATTCATTACAACCAAACAAACAAAGTTTTCCTCTTTATAATATTAGTGTAGATAAATGGTGTAAACATTATGAATCTTATGACATGTAGATTGTAAAAGAAGTATGAAACAGGAAACAGGCTTACGAGTATCAATTTTTTTTTGCGCAGAGCTATGCGTTTTTGTGAAACTATTTATTGAACTCAAGAACGGCTGAACAGATTTTAATGATTTCATGGTTGTTTAGTTTTCTCTACCTGAATTAGCAAATTAGTTATTTTCATACAGTTGTTAAAAAAAGTAATATCCATAAACATATAAAACGACACATATAACTTTATTCATCTTAAACATGACTAAAAGAAAAAACTACAAACTATATCACAACAAACAATATTACTAAAAAAGTATCATCTAGTGAATTTAGGACATTTCAATTAAAAAATTTCCTCTAATTTACTCTTTATTGCGGGGTTAGTTTTAATCGCCTCACTCTTTTATATCGACTGAGCTCTCCCTCGGGGCTGTGTGAAACAGGCCCAAAGGCTTCGTTTTCTTGACAGTTAGCCGCAATAAAAGAATTATGTGTTAAATCATTACTTTTTTCAATGCTTATAAAATCTGGTGCAGATTTTGGTGTCAATTCGTTATTTTCAATATTGACTAACTCGTCGTTCAAATAAGTATCATCGGCAATACGTTTTTTACGTAAACCATTATTTAACATTAAATTATCATCAACACCTTCAACATTGGACAATATATTATCTGTATCCGAACCTATTTTTGAATTATCATTCTCGGTTTTAATTTTTGAGTAATTCTTGAATTGCGTTTTATATTTTTTTTCGTTGTTGTTTGAACGTTGAATGCGTTCATTATTTTTTTCAAGCTCTGCTTTAACAAGGTGATCTTTTCCCATGTTTTCATAATGCAAAGCCCTTTCAAAAATGCCTCCATCGTCAAACTCACTTTTTTCATTATCATCATTGTCATCATTGAGAGCTCTAGGGAAAAATGGAACTTTCATGTTCATACAATGGTCAGTTACTTTTTTGTTCAAGTTGCTATTGGTTCTTTTTACTCTGACAAGAGGTGCCATTTCTGATTCTGAATTTTTAGAATCCACTAAATCGTAATTAGGGAAAGACTCTTCTAAAGATTGAATTTCAGCTGAATTAGCATAATTATCAACGTCTCTTTTATTAAAATTGTTGTATGCCTTGTGCAATTCTGACTCATCCTTCATTAATTCAGACCAACTGTCATCTCTTGCACACTCCTCATCATGTCCTAAAGAAGCATATTGAGTGTCTGCTAATAGATAATCATTCCCCATTTCCAATTTATCTTCCGCCATATCATCAGAATTTGTTTCTCTTTTATTTTCGTTTTTCGGAGCTTCTTTAACGTTAATATCATTTTTAGACTCTTTAATGTGTAATTCATCGTCCACCGATGGCTCTTTCTTCAATGATAAGTTTGAATTGATTAACTCATTTTTGCTATCGGTCTTATCAGAATCATTATCTGATTCGGGGTTTTTGGGGCTAGAAACTTCAGCATGTTTTGTAGTTTCGGTTGTATCACCTGAAGATAATGAAGCTGAAGATAGTGTCGAGTCCATAGTTCTGCCAGCATCTATCTTACTTAAATCAGCTTGTCCACTTTCGCAAATATTATTTTCTTCAACTGCTCCCGCTTTTTTTGTTATTTCTCGCTTATTTATTCCCTCTAACTTACTGTCGATAATTTTTTTCAAAAGTGCTTTTTTATCGTCGGATAAAGAATTTAAGAGATCCTCTAGTTCTTCCCTTGAAAGTTTTTTAATATTTCGCTTTATCGCGGATTCATTATCTTCATCGCTGATCTCGGATTCATCTTTTTTATCCATATTGTTTTTATTGTCAAATATGTTATCTTTTTCACGATTGTCTATGGCAGTTTGCCTTCTGTCTCTATTTCCCATACGTTTAATGTTAGGCTTAGGTTTTATAAATAAATCTTCTTTTTTATAAAACGATTTATGTTTATTTATTAAAGATTGCCTGTTTTCGTCTAAAGGTTCATCATTATATTCATTCCTATCATTTATTTGTTGATTACCATCTTCATAAAAATTGCTATCTTCATTGGAATTTAAAATTGGTTCATTAGATTTTATTGCTAACTCATCATTTCTTTTGTTATAATTAGAGGGACTGTCTTTTTGTGGCTGTGAAATATTTTCTTCTTCACTGTCGTCTTCCTCGTTATCGTTATTTAATTGTATTTCACGCCGGTCGGACAATGATGAAATATCCCCTTCAGAATTATGATTGACATTTTCTTGACTACGTCTACCACTTGGTTCATGATCTACAATCTGAAAAAAGAAGTGGATGATTAGTTTTGTTTTATAAAACTTGGTTTACCTATAACAAGTAATTCTTACATTTTCGTTCTGATTGTTACTTTCAGGTAAATACAGATATGAAGCCTTTGAATCGTCATGTTCCAATGTGGTTTTTCTGTGAAATTGAGCAGCTTCTTCTTTTATCTCTCGTGGAGCCTGGAATTAACGTTGAATTAATGAAAATATATATTTTAAACAACCCAATGAATTTAGTCTAGGTGCCATATACTTAGTTGATTACACCCCACATATTTCAATTTTTTTTAATTTTTTCGAATATATCTAACTATTCAAAATTAAAACAATTAAAAAATTTTAAGTATAGTCGAATACATCAGTTTTTGTCGACTACTCTAAAATTACAAAAGAATCAGGATTCGTTTTAGGTACCTCTACCGCTGACTTATCATTTAAATAATCTTCAGATGCCTCCTCGTTGCCTTCATACTCAGCTTTTTCTACATCGCTACAAAAAAAAAAAAAACAAACAAAAAATAGAAATTATAGTGATATAGAAACTATGTTTATGAAAAATATAGGCATATTATTTTTATAACCCTTCGTTTTCTAGTGGCTGAGGTCTGCAGATTATTTCAAAAACAAATCCTCCAAAAGCGAGCAATAAAATAAACAAACGCATTTTATTTTAAGCATTCGATAGATATTTGCAAGTGACAATGTCACAATTAGTTTTTTTTATTTATTTTATTGTTTCTTTGGTTTCTATTAATATGTATGGTAATAAAGGTTGCATTGTAAACTGTAATATTACTGAAACTAGTGAGCTGAAAGTATTAAAAACACCGGTTCTACTCTATATGCTCGCGATTTTGTTATAGGTAAATCGTTTTTCATGATTCTATAAAACTCTACTTACTAGTTAGTTACTGTGTATTTTCCTATGATAAACATTCCACCACTGCAAACCTCCGAAGCATATAATATGAATCTAATATAAAAATTAGATATCCCAATAATATCTGTATCACGGATCTTTTAATTTCATTTGCTTGCTAGAGCTTAGCTAGGGACTCACAGCTACACGCATGAGATCCTAAAAATTGTTGCTGTTGTTGTTGTTATATTTGAATGCATTTTTTAACTATTCTGTTATGTAAAGTTGTTCTAGTTGACGGATTGTAGAGTCAGCAGTAAATACTATATTTTTAATAGCTGTCCCGGCAGAAGTTGTTCTACCTTACTCTTATCACTTAGGAATGTCCTAAATAGATGTTGCCGATTCTCAGATTTAGGCAATAGGCACACAAAATTTCATGAGAATCGGTCCAGCCGTTTCAGAGGAGTACGTACGGCAACTAACATTGTGTCACGAGAATTTTATATATAGTTAAAGAGATTAAAGTTATTATTAATTGATACATTTCATGATCTAGGTATCATTTAAACGTGGATTTAAAAGGATCATCGGAAATTAAAAGACATAAATACTTACAACAATTTTATTCTTAAATGAGACCGTTTCATCTCTATCACACTTAATATGTACATTTGGTTTAAATAAAACAAACCACTGAAACGTTTTACTGCAAAAATCCTCAATAAGTTTGTGCATATTTGAGAAAAAACATTTATGTCTTACATTTAATGTCATATAAATCGATCAAATACAGCTAAGGAGGTTGTAGAGTCACTCCATTCCACAATTTGGTGTCTCGTCGAACCGAGTCCAAAGCTAGATAATCCTGCATCGCTTTTTAACTATACACTTATATCCAAATGCAAAAGGTTAAGGTACGAATAAAAATGATATCATAATCGTATTCAATAGTGGCGTTTATAATAAAATTGTTTGAAGGAAGGTGCATTCCACGCGTATCCCGCGACCATATACGGCGTAAAAAAGTAAGTCTTGAAGATTTCACAACCTTATAAATGTATGATACTTTGATAGTACTAGTGTAGGCGGTGGATAAAGGTGAAAAGCACATCACTCCAATAGGTATATAAAGTATAGCAACGCGAATTTATACATGAATCAACAAATAACAGCTTATTGAATGTCGTAACTACTTATTTATAAAAGATTCGTTTACTGCGCAGCAATAGAATTTGTAACGTTATTTAAAAATTGTATTGCACATAATATAGGTTTGCGTTAATTTTATAAATAAAACTCTATAATAAATCTGTGATTATTACATAACCCAATATAATATACTATTGAAACAATTGTCAATATCAACTAAAATCAAATTACCATTTTGTAATACCGTTTCCTGTGACGTAATAATATATATTTTCCCTATATACAACATCACCATTTATATTCATTTTCAAATAAGAAATATAATAATATAAAATTGTCAATATCTATAAGGCAATAGGAAAATTGTAAATTTCATGCCATAAAAAAACATAATTTGACTTGTAACTTTGTTTTTGATACTTTATAAATTTATTTAATGTACAAAATTTTAAAATTCGATTTAATTTTAATATATTTAATCAATCTCCAGTGATTATCGCCAAGCTATCGAAGCTAACGAAATATAATATTCTCTAATATGTCTACATTATGAAACTATGGACCCATGTTTTACTATACAATACATTAATTTAAATCGAAATGAGATTTGAAATTATATCTTTTTGTCATTCATCCCAGTAAAAATTTGGTGCGCGAAAGAACAATTTGAAGAGAATGCAAAATAAAAAATTATCACAGTTAATTAATTTGAAAATTTGAAAAATACCTATCTATACTAATATTATAAAGAGGAAAGGTTTGTATGTATGTGTAAGTATGTATGGTTTTCACGCATAAACTACTGGACCGATTTTGATGAAATTTGGCACAGATAATCTTTAGACCCTGAGAAAGAACATAGGCTAACTTTTATTGCGAAATATGTACCACGGGCGAAGCCGGGGCGGACCGCTAGTATTTCAATAAAATAATGCTTTTATTTGTAATCATTTGTGAGCTTTAATAAAATTGATCCGATTTCAAATTACTTTATCACATAGTAAATCACAGGTCCTTATAAAATTTTAAAGGAAAACCTTACAATAACATCTGATTAGGCTTTTAAATTGTGCTTATTTATTTCCTTTATCACAAATATTTTACAGTTATTTATACATTCTATCATCTGTCATACAGTTATCCCCTTTGAGGAAATACAGAAAAAATGTCAACAATATAATGTAAATGAATAATTTGCATTACACAAATAAACAAGGCAATAAAAATCTTCATATTTGGGATAATATTTTGTCTCTTGACTGTTTAAAAATTGTGAAAACGAGAAAATATCTTTGGAATTTCATACAATAACCATATACAATAATGTAAATATGCTTTCATAATACATGAACTATATCATAAACATATTATACTCTGTCTTAAAATATATAAAATGTATTAAGTTTGCGTCGCAATAATAGGATAAGACAATAGGAATCATTACAATGAATAAAACCATTGAGAAAATCAATGTACACAATTATTTTCAGTAAAGATATGTGCAAATATATGTTCTATTTCCTTTGAAACTCGTAACTGATGACTAGACTCTTAAAACGTAATAAGATGAGCATTAACAAAACAAAACATATATCTAACCGGAACACTGCATCCACAACTATGTCAATAATTTGTACAACATGTAACTACTATGGGTAACCTTACATTAGTTATGGCGAATGCAGCGAATTTGCGAACCGGCAAACTGATTTCTTACATCATCGACTACATATTTTTTATTAGAACATAACGTAATATATTCCATCTTCGAGCATGAATAACTATTTTAAGTCTACATAAAATCGATATTAAAAAATTAAGTCATACCCAACACCAGGTAATCAAACAATTCAACTATAAATCATAACATTTTGGCACCAATTTTACCATTCCGTAGTCGTTGACTTAACAAATCGTGTAGCCAGCTCCTTGCATAGAGAACCTTAAAAACTTAATCTACATATCGTTCAAATTTAACATTAAAACTTTATATTCGCACTGTAATTCGTATAAACAGAACAATTTGTACATTGTCAAATAGAACCGCATTGAAAATTGACCTCAAGGATTCACGCAGCCTCTCATACGTACATGGATAGATATGTTTGCGACAAAAGCTTACTAAAACCTCAACAACTCACATATTTACAATATACGATACAACGTTCGGGAAATTCGGAGCGTCATCTCAAACAATACCCGGGAAGCATGAGACAGAATTCAATTGTAATGTAAAAAATTTACACAGATGAAAGTCGGATTAAGATCTAGTCAATGCTTGAGCAATCGCTGAATGACGAATTACATAAAAAAATATAAAGATCGTTTGTAAAAAAAACCGTGTAAACGATTATTTAAACGACAGTTTACACTAGCATGCAACGTTAGCGATTTAAATGCAATTTCGTAAAGTGAACACCTTCGTTTGTATTTACAGAGAAAAGACCGACCGGTCGTGTATAGATAGCGTTAATGAAAAAATATTTGGAATCTGAAGTAAATTCATTAATGATATTCGAGTACATATTCACAATACTTAAGAGTCCTAATGTACACCGATCGCCGTCGCTTAACGAGCGTTAAAAAATCTTAATTAAACCTAACCCACTGAATTAAAACATGAGTAAAATATTCAAAATCATAATGAACACTTGCACCATCGAAACGTAAGTGCGCAACAGATGCGCGTACACGCACACGCACATGTACACGTACACGTACACGTACACGTACACGCACACGCACACGTACACGCGGGAATGTGTGATGAGTCGCGCCGCAGTCGGCCGCCGCGTCCTATATTCACTAACTCAGACTTGAAGAGATAGAATTGTCATGAAGTATAGGGAGTCCCTCT
>CAJQZM010041635.1:9734-42601 GCA_907164665.1 Colias nastes | reverse complement strand
GTTCACACCATCGTTTTTCTTTTTGTCATTGCGTACTAAGACCCCTGTAGAACCGCCATCCTGTTACAAATGACTCGAAATTTTGTGTCAATATCTCCCGGTCTACACTACTACAAACGCAAAAATTTCTCCAAGCTAATTTACCTGTAAGTCTCAATTCTTATTTCGTTTATAACTAAAGTAATAATTGATCTAGAGAAAAAATATCTTGGGATTGGATAGTAAACTATATTTTCTTACTGTTAACATTTATTTTAGACATAAAGTCCAAGTAAATCTTAAAAAAAAATGTAATAATCCTTAAAAAAGGCATAATTTTTGAATAAAAAATGAATCGAGCGAAAATGTTACAATTACGTAAATAAACGTAACTGTCTTGTACATGGAAAGAAAAAGACCCAATAAATCATATACTAAAGTTCCATTTTGATTGTATGTGTGACTGTTTCAAAATATTAATGCAAATTCACATAAAATTTAGGGAGCCTCCTCTTAAAACAACACTTAATTACAAGACTAATACTTTACCTTTCTCTATGTTTAATCTCCTTTTCTTCAGATTGTATTTCATCCATGTTTCCGTTCTGATCTTCATAAGAAACTTTAGCTTTATGCCTCTTTTTTGGTAAATTTTGTTCATGGCTTTTCATTTCATGTCGTGTAGTCCTCATTCTTGAAATATTTTTAGCGGCATTGAACAAAAAGGTTTTTTTTGTTTAAAAAAACTTACTTCAAAATGGTTGGAAAATTTAATCTCAGTCAATATAGTCAATAAATACCTAGTAGTAGTCAAATTGATTATCATGAAGATTGTATTTTTTGCTATCTCCGTTTAAATTCGATTCACAAAATTTTATTATAAAATTACTTTTTTTAAAGGATTTGTCATAATTGTGGTTGGCAAAGTTACAGCTTGTTCTAAATATGAATGCAATCAACCCTATATATTTTAATTTTTACAGAAAAAATACCGAACTTTCTCTATTTTAAAAATTTTCATGATGTTGATTAATCAACTTTCTCTTCACTTTTATACCTACACATCCTACTTCTGTCTGTCTGTTTCCCGCTTAAACCTCTCAACCGATTTTGATGAAATTTGGCACAGACAATCTTTAGACCCTGAGAAAGAACATAGGCTACCTTTTATCAAAACACCACGCGGGCGAAGACGCAGGCGGAAGCTAGTATTAAAATAGAACTCAAACAGTCCATTTATCTTATCGATTACGAATGATGTTAATTAGATAATCTAGCAATTTTAAAACTGCGGCGTTGCCAACATGTGTGTTTAAACGATAAGAAGAAACGATTTATTGAAGTAAAACTTCTTTCGGCACTTTGAGAGTAAAATTTCAAAGTCGCGTCATGGCAATACTGACTGTATTGCATGCATAACGTCATGAGTAAGGCGACGAATTTGGTATATTTCAATCTTGCCAAAGAAGTTTCACTTCTGACATGTGTGCTCGACATTCACGCTCTTTTTTTATATAATTAAATTAACATACACGTCTGCGTATGATGAGGTTTCCTACTGTCTAATTAGTTATTTTACTTCTCAATAACTATTATCAATGATCAATGGTTTCTCTTCTTTAATTACTTCAAACAACTACAGATTTAAATCATAATCATCTTTAAAACTATAAAATAAAGGAGATTGGGGTGTTTTCGTTCCCATGTCCAAAACATATCTCCCTTTACCAAATAAAAAAACATAATTTTTATAAAAAAAAAATATTTTCAAAAAATACAGTTTGGAGAGGTAGGAAATAAAAAACACCACAATCATTTAAACATTTAATCAAGAAACATCTTACCTATATTTTTTCGCATTTCTCCTCATAATTGGAGCATAATTAATCCCCTTCTGACCGTGAACAGTTGTTGCCATACGCAAAATATCTTTCGAATTATTTTCCGTCTGTATTTCATCAGTCTGTATTTTTACATCATCTGTGACATTGACATTGACAGTTACGTCTGTCACATAATCTGTTTCACTGGCCACACTTCTTTTATGTTTATTAGTTTTATTATCTGTGCTATATGCATCGGTTACACTGGCAGTACTCCTCTTTTGTCTATCATTTTTATTATGTGTGCTATTTGCATCGGTAACACTGCTTTTCTCTCTAGTTTTATTATCTGTGCCGTTTATTTCAGACCCATTTCTCAAGCCAGAATGATCGTAATTATAAACAACCGCTCTCCCTTCATGTTTAGTAGATTGGTGGTATACCGGTCTATGTTGAGTTGAATATTTAACCCTTCCTGATTTCGTAGATTTAAAATATTGGGGACATCTATTATTATTACTGTTATACCATCCACATCTGGATCTAAAGAATCTATCCACCGATTCTGACTCTTCACAGAATTGCGTCAAATTCCCCATAGCGTCATCTACTATGTTTTTAGTGTATTCTGTTATAAGTTCTATAATCCCAAATATATCTGGTTTGGTATCTATACCAGATTTCCGATCTGTTCGTAATATTTCTTTTGTTTCATTACAGTATTTACGTCTAGCGTTATCAAGAGCCAATGCAGTCAATTTATATATGTCTTGAACGATGTTTTCCAATTCATTTACTATACCCAAATCTTTTATACTTTGAGATACGATAGTTACATTTTCTGGAGGTGGTGTTATATCTGGGTTTACTCTGAGGCTTCTAGAATTTTCTAGATCTCGCTTTTTACGCACTACACCTGGGTATTGCTTGCATAAATCTATTTTTGCTTGACGATCGCGTTTTCTACACTCTTCACCGTATACTATTTCTATTTTACGAATGTCCGTTGGTGATAGACCGATTCGGTTCTGTTTTGTATTACGATCCTGAAAATGTCATCAATTTTATGGTTTTAAAGTCGTTCTGTTCTTGTTAAAATTAGCTTTTGGGTAGGATATTTTCAAATTCTCTGTAGTATATTAGAGACTAGCTGTGCGGCGGAGATACATCCGCAGACGAAACCATGGGTAGTATTTATTTAACTTATGTGTTAATTGTTATACTGGTACCTACATAAGCTGCACTGCAAAGTGCAAGCATCATTCAAATCTTACAACGGTTTTTGCGTCAAACGTTATCAAACTTCCATCCATCATCACAAACTTTCACGTTTTTAATATTATTATGATTTATTATATTAATATAATGTAGTTAGAAAAGTAGGATAGGACGAATAGTATTCAAGTAAACGAACCTTAAATATAATAGTTTTATGTCCATTCTTACTAAAGTCTCTCTCACTGAAATGTGTAACACTGTTTACATCATACGCTAGCGATCTCAACTCTGGTGGTAGCTTTTTGTCCTTTGTGAATAGGTCCATGTATCCTGTGAAAGGAATTTAAATAATAATGGAGGTTTTGATTCATTTATAACTAGCGTACTTTTAAAGTTATCGTAGCAGTTTATTATATCTTCAAGCGAAGAGTGAACGGGTACCTTCTAGGGAAGCGCGCTCCATCTTAGGCCACATCTCAGCTTAACATCAGGCGAGATCGTGGTCAAGCGCTTCCCTATCATAGGTATAATAAAAAAAAGCAGTAAAACATAGACTTAAGGGCAAGCTCCCTAAATTTTATGTGAATTTGCATTAATATTCTGAAACAGTCACACATACAATCAAAATGGAAATTTAGTATATGATTTATTGGGTCTTTTTCTTTCGATGTACAAGACAGAAACATAATTGTAACATTTTCGCTCGATTCATTTTTTATTCAAAAATGATGCCTTTTTTAAGGATTATTACATTTTTTTTAAGATTTACTTGGACTTTATGTCTAAAATAAATGTTAACAGTAAGAAAATAGAGTTTACTATCGAATCCCAAGATATTTTTTCTCTAGATCAATTATTATTACTTTAGTTATAAACGAAATAAGAATTGAGACTTACTTTTCGAGCTCGAACGCGATCAAAGAGCGCACGCGATATTCAACTTTATTACGGCTGTATTAGCGTCTAGTACCGTAACCGGTCTCTCAGTGCCAGAAATGAGAAAGGGAGCCTCCTCTTAATAAGTTTTTATTGTATAATAATTGATATAAACAGAAATTTTGTTGATACATAAACTAGTGACTTTTTAAGTGTTTAAGTCATTTTTTCTGAAAAGAGACTTGTAAGAGACTAAAATGGGATTGAAAATTGTAAAGAATAGTAACTATTTAAGTAACTAGTAATCTGTGCTGTGTACATAATATCATCACTACATAGTATAAAACAAAGTCGCTTTCTCTGTCCCTATGTCCCTTTGTATGCTTAAATCTTTAAAACTACGCAACGGATTTTGATGCGGTTTTTTTTAATAGATAGAGTGATTCAATAGGAAGGTTTTAGTATATAATTTATTAGCTTTTAGACAAAGCGGGCGAAGCCGCGGGCGGTAAGCTAGCTACATAGGTATATCTATATACTTAATAAAAATCCATCGCCAAATGTGTTGCTAACTATAAAACTCGAGAACAGCTCGACCATTCTGCAAATTTTTCAACGTTTTTAACGTTGTTGGTAAGGCACAAGGAATGTGCTTACCTCAGCTTACGGAGATAAAACACGAAAAAGGGACAATATAAAACACGAAAGGCTACTAGCTTCGTATAATAAATTATTAGGGAAAAAAACAAACATTATAATCCATTTAATATGATTTATCAAGATAATACTGTTGCTATATGATACACTATCAGTTCATAAGATAAATAACGATACGTTAATCATTTTACACCTAGAGTTAAGATAAAAAAATCGGCCAAGTGCGAGTCGGACTCGGACACGAAGGGTTCTGTATTATCAAGCAAAAAATAGGAAAAAACACGTAAGTATGTTGTATCAATAAAATATTAATATCACAGTCCCCCTTAACATTTTATTTTTAAAGGTTTACATCATATTTTGTGAAAATTTCAGCTTTCAAGCTATCACAGTTTATGGGATACCTACAGCCTTGAGACAGACAGATAGACAGCGGAGGCTTAGTAATAGGGTCCGTTTTACCTTTCGGTTACGAAACCCTAAAATTTAATATCTAATAAGTATTTATAAAATTTCGTAATCGTAAACAGTATGATAATTTCATAATTAAGATATAATTTAAATGATTGGTTCTCAATGCAGGTGATTTTATCGTAATATCTCTGTTATAAAAAAAAATGTGTGCGTGTACTAGTGTACACACCTAAGAAGTGAAACTTCTGTATGACCTTATTTTTCAAAAAATAATTTACTATATGCAACTTTACAGAAATACGTCGAATCACGCGTGGTAGGGATAAGAAAAAGATGGCGCGTAACGGAAAAATGTCACGCGTAACCAAAAAATGTTACACTAAATTTTTTTCCAACCCCGATAAAGAAGTTTCACTTCAAAAAAAACAAAAGATAAATAAGTATGTACTTATAATCATTTATTAATTGTTTAGTTATTGTTTATTAATTAAAGATAATCTTAAAATTTCAATAATTTTATGTCGTGGAATTGACAGTTTGCCACGACACGGTCTTTCGAGAATAGAACACACGCACACGCTTCGCGTTGTGTGGCGTGCAAAATAATAATTGCATGTTAAAAAATTGCTGTCTTACCACAAAAAACTATAGACAGGGTTTAACTTTAAGCGCGGGTTCTCTTTAATCTGGTTTTGTCGTTAGACAACTATTAAAGTGAGAGATCCTAGGTTTAAGGTTAGACTGTGTTTAAATTGTTTTGTGGTAATACCATTCAGATTTAGAATAGAATAGAATGTTTATTTATACGTTGTAAAAAACTGTTCACCACGAAAAGGCGTATGCAAACAATGACCAAAAGCCAGTACTTTCACCACTGTATTTCAGTCATAGCCTGTTGTTACAACACAAATAATTTTATGTATAATCATTATTAAAGTAGCAATTATAAAACAATATAATATAATACGTGACTTATGTACATAAATATAATAATATAGAGAAATAATTGATAATAACACGTCATGAAAATAAAGCAATCATTATTTATTATTATTTATTAAATAAATGCGTAACACATGTTTAAATATATACATTTTTATAAACAATACAAAATTGATAACCGCTTCACAGAACAGGACACTTAAATAAGCACCTTATGTGCATGGCATAAGGTCAAAATCGGAACAGCGGTTGGCTCATCTGGTAGAGAACCAGCGCCGCCAGCAATATCTAAATGCGTGTATTTAGTGTTATTCTCTTCCAATCCGCCCACTTTGATCAAAAATCCAGCTGCCAACTGATGATTACGACTCTTTGCATCCGTATCATACTGTACTAGATCATCTCCTTTACATTTACCCATGTTTACAGCAAGATCCTCAGCCCGGACCGTAGAAATTTCGATGCCTTCTGCCATCCTGGAACCACTGAATTGTAATTTGCTTGAATGGTTGGTGGCTTTTGCGCTGTGGTTGTCCATAGCAGCTGAATATCTACCGTAGCACGCTGCTGCATGCCCTGTCAACGTAGCTATAGTATATATATGTGGGTTTAATTCATTAGCTGCTAATTCAGCGCACTTAAAAACTGAATCAGCCATTGCTAGTCTTCCCTCCGCGTCTGTATTGGTCACTCTAACTGTTTTGCCGCTTCTCGATACTAGTAACTCATCAGCCACATACGCATCTTCACCTATCGAATTTCTGCATAGACATAATACACCAATAACCTTCAAATGCGGTGGTTTTAGAATCGAACAAGCCTTCAAGAATCCAGCTACAGCCGCCGCTCCACTCTTATCTCTTGACATACCGGCCATTTTGCCAGAAATCTTGACGTCAGAACCACCAGTATCGTAAGTAACTCCCTTACCAACTAACATAAGGGTCTCAGTAACTCGACTTGGGTTAGACGAATTATAGTGAATTTCAACAACTCTACACTTATGCCTTTCAATGTTATTAGCCGCTCTTGATACAGCCGCTAAAAGCGGATATTCCTTAGCAATCGTTTCCAAATTATCGATCACATTGATTGTAATATTCGTATCACCAGCGAAGGAATGTTTCACGTATTCCACAATTTTAGCTGGTGCCATTCTTTCAGGGTCGCCTCCAGCTATGTCTCTAGCGAAAATTCTGGATCTTTCCAAGGCGAGAGCGTTTCGGACAATCCTTTCGAACGTATCTGATGTCACTTCATCAGAATGGAAGCCAATGTGAATGAAGTTCTTGGTATCCTTATGCTCTCTAATTTGCAGCGGCATGTATAATGCTTCTAGAGCTCCCAAGATTCCAACTAACTGCCCGTCGGGGAAATTAACCACGTTCTTTATAACGAACAAAGGTTTCTTCATACCTGCATCCAGCGCACGAATCATCCCCTTCTTCGCAGCTTCTTTAATCACGCTCACATCATGATACGGAGTGACTTTACTTATCGGAGTCAACACCAACCGGCTTCCAGACACATAATCACAATTCCACACAGTTTGCGTTTTATGTATATGCTTGTCGAGTTTCCCAATATTGTCAATAAAGCTTTCTATATGCCTCGGAAGTCCCACATTCATTTCTTGCGGGTACAGAATCACGATCACGCCATCGTAGTTGGGTGATTGCACGTTAGTTTCGATGAATATGTTCTCGTATAGTTTAAACTCTTGTACGAACATGGTGACGGTTTGCGGTCGACTGGCACGAGTGTATCGCTGGATATTAGCTCGGTATTATCAAGCGTGCTCCCGCGACGATGTCCGTCCCCAATTTATTTTTGTCGCGTGATGAGTAAGTTTATCAAACAGATTGAAGGACTTTGAACTTGCTTTCTTTGTTTGCCGTTTTATTGTTTTATACCTTTGTTGTATTTAAACATTGTGTACTTACTTACTCATATTTTTTAAATTTATTTTTATACGTGTTAATTTTATCTTTCAATTATTAAACGGAAGTTCATCACTTTTAAATAATACCTATAATTTGTTATATATATAGTCTTTTTTTTAACTATCTATTTAGATTGTAATAATGTACGTACCGGAAACAATCGGCCAGTTTTGATTACTTGGGTTTTATTAAAATTATCTAGTATAATAATAATAATAAAACACAAATAATTTTTATATACTTAGTCATTTCTTACAAATCAAGTTATTTTCAATATGTCTGAACCAATTCCATTCGATTAAAAATCAAATAACTTATAGAGTTAATTATTTTTATGGTAAAGCAACTAGTTACATGCGGGTTTTTTCATGTCAAGTTATTAGTACCAATTATCGACGCGTAGGGTTGCTATTGCCACTTAAAGAATTATTATTGAAATTTTATTTTAAATATGTGTGTCCAATAAGCATGAAAGTAATAGTTTAGTTTAGAAACTATTATATGATCTCATTACTGGCTGATACTGATCTGCATAAAATCCGCGAGATAAAACACATAATAATGAATTGTTTTATGTTTTAGGGTGCTTTTCCACCAATAACGTGCGAGGATGTTGTAAAAACCAATCATATCGCTTCATTGAGCGAAATTTGAAGCGATACTATTGGTTAATTACAAACATATTCTTCGCTACACATCCTCGCAGATTATTGGTGGACAAGCACCTTTAGTGTCCTTTAAATCAAATATTATTTATTAATTTGTACTATTTCAATCAACTCTTTATTTTGTTATACTACTTTTACAATATAAAACTGTGTTCTAGTGTAGAAACATTTAATGTAGAATTATTTTAATAAGACTGTAAATATTAGTTACTAGCTTTCCGCCCACCGGTTCGCTTGCGTTTTCAAAGAAAAACCTGCGTATCTCCCGTTCCCGTGGGATTTCCAGGATAAAACCTAGCCTATGTGTTAATCCAAGTTACCCTCTATACATATGTGTGCTAAATTTCATTGAAATTGGTCCAGTAGTTTATGCGTGAAAACCATACATATATAATTACAAACCTTTCCTCTTTATCTTAATATATATAAATCTCGTGTCACAATGTTTGTCCTCAATGGACTCCTAAACCACTTAACCGATTATAATAAAATTCGCACACCATGTGCAGTTCGATCCAACTTGAGAGATATAATCAATCCCATCAGAATCAGATCTCATTCTAACCATGTCAATGGATCTAATTTTTAAAGAATTTAAAAAAAGTGGAAGGGATATCTGGATATAACCAGTACCTAATTATTTCTAAAGGGGTGTTAATTTATTTTAAAACAATGGTCATGGTATTTAGTATTCAAAAACACATCATAAAACACGACTTCAAACAAAAAAGAGCCTGTGTGCCGTCAGAAGTGAAACTTCTTTGGCAATATTCAAGGATACCAAAATCGCCGCCTTACCACAGAATATAATATAATCATACTACGCCTTACTACGTGACGGTATTGCCATGACGCGACCTTGAAATTTTACTCTCAACGCGCCAAAAGAAGTTTCACTTCAAAAAAAATTTACAAGTGATCTAAATAAGGAGAAAGTTGTCTAAACCTTGATAGTATAAAATATCTAGGTAAGTATTGCTATTAAAACCGGTACGTATAGCCTAGAAAGCGTTTAGACTTACATATAGATAAACAGACAAACAGACGAACGTTCCCGTTATAATATTAGTACGGATTATCAATATATAAATCCTTGCAAATCTATTTAGCTGTTCAATTGTGTAATACAACAAACATGCTAAATATTTGTAAATTGTAACGTTAGTGTAAATTTATTCCATACTAGATTTCCGCCCGGCTTCACCCGCGTTGTCAAAGAAAAACCCGCATAGTTCCCGTTCCTGTGGGATTTCCGGGATAAAAAGTAGCTTATGTCGTAATCTGGGTTTTCAGCTAGGTAGCTGAAAACCCAGCAACATACCAAATTCATTGTAATCGATTCAGTAGTCAACGTGAAAGAATAACAAACATCCATCCTCACAAGCTTTCGCGTTTATAATATTAGTAGGATTCTTTGACATAGATATAGATACAATAATTAATTCTAATATTATAAATGCGAAAGTTTATGAGGATAGATGTAAGTATGTGTATGTAATATGTAGGTAATATGTTGGTTACTCTTTCACACAAATACCCGACCGATTACAATGAAATTAAGCTCACATATAGATGGTAACTTGGATTAACACATAGGATAGGTTTAATCCCGGAAATCTCACGGGAACGGGAACTATGCGGGTTTTTCTAGCAAAACGCAGGCGAAGCCGCAGGCGGAAAGCTAGTATATTATATAATGCAGTTATTTCTTATCAATTATAGGTATACGCAAGAGATAATAAAAGACAATAACCCTAGTAATAAATAATCAACCATTGTATGGTATTTACCTACTTGTTAAGTAAATAATATAATATATTTGTTTCATAATATTTACTGTGGAATGTTATCAATTAATACAACTACTAGTATAATATAATAGTATTGTATTATATTATCTGTGATACAACTAAAACGTTTGTTCGAATGTTTGTTTGTTCAATTCTGCTAATATGCAAAACCGTTGCACCTGCTTATGTTAGATGAAGTTATTTAAGCCTTGTATTATAAAAAAAATAGAACTGCCAACACTTTTATTATCATTTACTACATCTAAATCGTGATAGTAAGCTAAAAGTAAAAAAATCATTCATGAATACACATTACATAGTAAGTAACTAATGCAAAAAACTCGTTTAAAATCCGTTATAATCCTTATATTGAAAATGCAAAAGTGTGTTTGTATTCAATCGTCAATTTTAGCCCCGGTAAAGACGCGGGTTCGAGTACCTACTCAATTTGACATTGACAGAATCCGGACACATTGGGATCGGGAATTGTCATTTAGGAAAGAGAAGAAGAAGAATCCTCAATCTTCTCTATTCTTTAAAAGTTTATATTTATAAAGTACTAGCTTTCCACCCGCGGCATCGCCCGCGCAGTCAAAGAAAAACCCGCATAGTTCCCGTTCCCGTGGGATTTCCGGAATAAAACCTATCCTATGTCCCGGGATAAAAGTACCAAATTTAATGCAAATTGGTTCAGTAGTTAAGGCGTGATTGAGTAAGAGACAGACAGACAGAGTTACTTTCGCATTTATAATATTAAAAAATAGTATGGATTTGAATGCTATAAAACTAAAATATCAAATTCAAACAAACCCTTTATAATATTAGTAAAGATGTACGTACCTGGTTGAATATTCTCAAACAGTACATCTATAAACACGTCCCGGCTGGCCCGGTTGTGTTCAAAAGGGAAGCCAAGAGATCGCATGATAATAGCGTCTATGTGTGGTGATTTGAGACATTCGTAGCCGAGGGTGATACGCTGAAATAAAGTATGGTTGGATGGTTGGTTGGAAGAATATTCCTGGGTGGTTTGTACAACGTTATATTGTGCCTAAAGTAGATAAAAATTTCGAGTTGATCTCAAATTATAGTTAAAACAGACAGTATAAAATGTTTAGATCACAGAGCAAGTAATATAGGTTCATCAAACTCACGTCATGTAAATACCTACATAGATTACATTACATAGTATGTAGGTACCTAGTACCTACATACATCTTACATACATTTTGCATGTCATAATAAATGTGTTTCTTCTTTGTTTATTTTTCATATTTAAACGCATGAAACACAAAAATTGTTATAAAACTCAATTTGGGTATGCATCTAGACTTAGATCATTAATAGAACCTTATATGTACCTACCTACAAAAAACAGAACGCCAAAGTTAAAACTGAATACCTAACCACAGTATTACAATATTATTTCCTATATGGTAATACTGTGACCTAACTATAGATTTTTATTTGCCGCGAAAACTAACTAACTTACTTTTTTTAGAAATAAAAAAAGATTATCGAATTTTTTTCGGAAAACGTACCTATTAGACTAAAGGTTACCATAAATTAATAGTTCTATTATACAGGGTTACTTTTAAAACACCAGCAACCTCGCAGGACAAGATAGCTAACATCATATTAAGTAACAACATTTGTTCTACGACTTTTGATAATTTGTTAGATTTTATTTTCATACAAAAATAAATATTCATTTAATTTTCCGTTTGAATATTATAAACTCTACGCGCATCCCAAAAATTACGTAAACAAGGAGCGAACGAGAGGGGGAAGAAGCGTGCGCGGGCGTCGCGTCTTCCGATAATGAATAGAACATAGACTTACAAATGTTAGGAGAGTAGGTACAATAAAAGCTTAAAAAATCATTTAAAAATAATTTATTGCGTTATGCCAATAGTCGTAGAACAAATGTTGTTACTTATGATGTTAGCTATCTTGTCCTGCGAGGTTGCTGGTGTTTTACAAGTAACCCTGTATAAATACAAATATTTATAAAATTATTATTAAGTACTTTAACAATATCTCACATGCGGTTCCACCAAAGAATGTGCTTCACTACTTATATCACATTGCCTTTTCCCATTCGGGTTTTCTATCACCAAAACATGGTGTTCAGTTGGTTCCGCCATCACTGGGTTAAATTTCAAACACGTCTTGAAAGCAAAGAGGGAAAGAGACGACAATATAGATTGTGTTTGTTCGGAATCTGAAAAAATAGGAAAAAATAATTTGCACTGCCCTAATTCTTTAGTGTGTTCAAATTTCGAAATAGTGTGAGTTTCATATGGATTTTAAATTTTTCATATTAGTTATGTAAAGATTTTAATTATTTAATTTTTATTTTATATTAATTTTACAAATCATAGGTAATCAAAATAACAATATTTTTGCGAACAAGTGAAATTAATTTTCCGGGACTTATATACGTGTGAAGACAAGTACATACGTGGTAAGTACTAATTATTTCCATCACTTACCAAAATGTTCCGGATGAATATAAAATGGAATAGTCGCATTTGGCCAATACACATAACTTGTGGATGGATTTACTGTAATTACATAGTAATATATGCGTAAATAAAACGAATTAAAAACACTTATTGATCCAAGGATACAACCAATTTGTAACTGATTCCCAAATTATATTATTATGTTAAGAAACGTAGGCAAGTAGGTACATTACTTACCTATACTGTAGGTACTTAAATTAAAAAAGTAACTTGTATGTAACTAAAAAGATTTCAATTTATTCTTACCGTCAGCCTTAACCCCATGCAATTTACAAGAAATCCATAGAACGTTACTTAAAAATAAAAAAATAAACGAAGTTCCCGCCATATTTTGGCGCGTATATTAGAAAATGACGAAAAATTTCATTACTTTTTTATTACATCGCGGTCGTTATGATAAGTGGAGCTTGTAAAAATCATGATTTGTATTTTATCGGTTTTCATTTTGTTTCTCAATAAAATTTAGTATAAAGTTACAACTTCATAATAATATGAAAAATGAACAATGCTTCGAGACTCGAGTTTACATTTTGAGTAGGTACAATGTTAGGAGACCTATATTCCATTTTCAAAATACGTAATTTAATATTTACCACCGAATATAATTGAATTTTTAATCTCTCAAAACTTTTTTTAATTTAAGATGCAAAGGAATTTTTATCGTCGCATGGTCGCGTTATTGCAGTGGATGGCGGAAATTAACAGATGTTTAAAATTTAAATGAAATGATCGAATTAGAAACCATAAACAAGAGTCAATATGTACACTTCATATATCAGTCATATAATATTTGAGAACAATTTATATTTTATAATGGGCCCTCCACAGTGTACCGTTTGTATCGTGTAGAGTCTACACGATAGGCAAAAGGCCCAACAAATGATTTTCAAGTAATAATTTTATTTCAAGTCATATAACATAAAATCAGGTAAGTAATTATGAGATTTCATTCGTATATATGCAACAATCTAAACCAAACTAAGTAGATATCAAAAATTATATAGATACATAAATATGTATTATTTATCTAGACAACAGGTAATAAAAAACACAATCCTATACAACTATTTATTAATACAATTTTAATTTACAATTTTCTTTTCCGGCAAGCCAAAGAGCTTCCTTACAGCCACATCATACTTCCCTAACGTATCATCATTTTCACCTTCATTGTATAACTCTGACACTGCTGTTTTATATCCCTCTGCATTTGGTATCGTTGAGACATCATAGCTCTTATATTCTTCATCGGAGAGTGATTTAACTTCGTTATTTACTCGTAAGTGCCAATCTACTAAATTCCTCTTCGACACATTATTATCCCAGACATAATATTCCATATCGTCTTCTGTTTTTTCTTTCTCCCAATCTTCATATGTCCACGACTCATGATATACCGCTGTTAATAGATAATTCACATAATCCAAATTCTGTTTCCTCATGGGACAACGATCTGCTGTTATAGTAACTAAATCTGTCGCTGCGTCATATCTATCACCTAATAATCTTAAAAACTTGTCCCTTGCATGCTTATCGAGGTTCAAGTTTGACAATTTAATACGTAGAGTCACGATTCTTGCTAGCGGATTCCGGATTGTCGGGCTAGCGTGGCAATAATCAGACGTTATTACTTCTATAGGGTAATGTTTCTCTATTGCCTCTTCCGAGTTTAATAATTTCGGCCATTCCGTGCAGTATTTCTTGATAGCTTCACACTGTGCTTTAACAACGGGTGGCGTGAGGTGCAGAAAGTTTGGTATTTTCATCAGCTCTGCATTCGCTTTCTTGCCGGGAGGGACCTGGCCTTTTGGTACATAGCCTTGTCTGATTGGTAGAGGTACTGAAGATGGGTGGAACGAGCGAGGACCTGGCCAGACGTTGCCCCAATTCTGAAAAGTATATAATACTTATGTTATACTAATGTTATTTATTGTACTTTAATGTAAATATGAATGAATTTAACTTTACAAAGAAAACAATATGATACCAGAATGATGTAGTTAGTAGTACAATTGACAGCTAGATCTCTGCCTGGCAACTATGGGAGCAGTATAAAAAGTGAAATATGTATTTTCAAAACTTATCATTTCTTTAATTGATAAAATTTTGATTCTTCATTTAAACTGAAACATTTATGTATTCAATTAGACTACTTCAAGAATATCTAAGTCATATTATAATAGCTTAATATTTACCATGGCACAGAGAAGGGATGGCAAGTAACTGTATTCTCTCTTTTAAATTTATGTCTCACAATTTAATTTTATAATATTCAAATAAAAAATATATTTAACTATATAGATTATGTTCATTTATATTTTATACTAGCTGTGCTCCGCGGTTTCACTCGAATTACTCCGCTCCTGTTGGTCTTAGCGTGATGATATTAAGCCTTCCTCGATAAATGGGCTATCTAACACCGAAAGAATTTTACAAATCGGACCAGTAGTTCCTGAGATTAGCTTGTTCTAACAAACAAACAAACTCTTCAGCTTTATAATACATATTAGTATAGATTTCAATCTTGACTACTGTAATAAGTTATTTTACAAATTCTGTTGGCTATATTGTGAACAAGAAACACAGATATTCTTATTTTTTAATGATTGATTTTCTTTACAGACAAGTCCTGCCAGACCAAGAGATATTTTTATGCGAAAATCTGTAATAACTTTTAAACCATGAACTTTGTTGACATTGTGATTTTTTTTCGACTTTACCAATGTTTGAAATAGTTTAATACATATAATTCTGCACAGAGAAGATAATTTTCCAAAACAATCATCAATTTCTTATAGGATGGGAAATACCTATGGTGTTCTTAAGTTTGTATATTAAATTTCATTGTGGATATTGAAAAAGTATTGATATAGATTAAACTGTTAGACTTAATAGATATTTGGTTCATTGACAAGTTTTGTACGGTATTTAAGCTCAACTAAGTACATAATAAATAAGCTATTATAAAATCGTAAGGACACATTTAATATATTAATTATTAAACTAACAAATTGTGAATGAAATGAAACCACTTCATAAAAAATACGAAAAATATGAATACTTGAAATTTACAATACAATGAAATTATAAAAGTACCTGATCTGTGGGCATTTTCTCAGTCCTATCGGGCATAACATCAGATCTTCGAGCTACTCGTCTCTGTTGTTTATCTTTTTTCTTCAAAATATCCAAGACTCTAAATTCCTCTTCATCTTCCCCTTTATTTAGATTTTCCGCAACAGTTGAATTTAAACGCCATAGTATCTGAGTGTTAAATACAGCGCCAGGCTTGTAATGCTTAATAAATAAAGTCATTTTATTCTGTAGATTAAATTTATATTGAAAATTAATTAGTTATTGTTCCATTTTATTTTGAGGTTAGGACAGGACTGGATAGGATTTTTTTTATATGTTATGTCAAATAGCGGAATCGGATACAAGCTCTGAGGATACAAGTATATTTGGACATTTGAGTTTCTGTTGAAAAATATATTACGAGTATATTATCTAAGATATTATGTTATTGTATTCAAAAAATTAAATTTACTTATAATTGAGTCTTTTACTTGGTAATTATCATTTATTAGTCAGTACGTACTAAGATTTTACCTTTTAAATTATATTTTTAAAAAATCGTTCAAAAACGTTTATATATTTTGTAATTCTACTGGGTATTTATTTTAGCAAACACATTTCTAGCTTATGGAAAACATTTTATGTAAATTTAAGTCCTCAAAAACAATAATAAATACTAAATATAAAAAAATCGAGAAGAAAACTAAATATTAAACATTTCCAATAAAACAAAAAGTTACAATATATTTCTAAACGAGTCTCTTACGACTACCGTCGACGGTCTGACATGAAATATAATACTACTAAATTAAAATGTCGCGATTGCGAAGCCGTTATGCATGTGGTCTTTCTCTAATAACAAGGGTTTAAAAGAGACAAAGATTTTGTTAACAAGTGGTGCAATAAATTATAAATAAGATGGGTTATACATTTCATTAGTGAGCTACTACCTACTTCACGTTTTTGTAAACTCGTAAAAATTGTGTTTGAGAATGTAAATAAAAGTGCATAGTGTGTGTTGTGTTAAATATTGCAAAATGGATAAATCCGAAAAAAAAAGAAATAGGAAGGCAAAACTGGTACCGAGGGAATGTACTGATTCTGACGATGAATTAAAAGAATTGCAGGTAGATACCGTAGATACCTCCATCTTGCTAAATGAAAGTAATCTTGACACAATATTATGAGCTATTTATTTCAAAAGGATAACAATACCTACTTAATATTTCTTCTATATCATAACTCATTCATGATTCAATTGGTTCGAACTATTTTTGGTGTGAGGGTAGAAATATTATTGATTTTTTATAAATACCTACCTCTTATTTTGAGTGGTAATTAACCTATCATAATACTATCGTTAACACTTTCATTACCACTACGATTTTCACGATGTTTTCTCGGATGCCGCCTACATTTTACGTTGGACTCGCTAGGCGAGTCCCCGGCCGCGGCGCTGCAACACGAATTGAATCACTCGCCAGGCGAGTTCAGTGGCATTGCGTTAGGGTAAAAACAATGTTTTGTTATTTTTGTGGCCGTGACAGTGTACGTTACGTGTTTAACGCAATTAAAAAGAGTTTAACTAACATACGGTGTAATTTAACATATAAAAATGGCAAGAAACACTATAGATAAAAGAAAAGGTAAGTTTGTTTCGTAATTTATGCAGTGGCTGTCAATCTTGCACATTATATTCCACAAGTGTTAAGTCACTATTACATAATCCTTATTAGATACTTTGACATAAGTTCGATAATTGCGTGTTAGTATGTGAATTGGTTCGGAATGCTTTTCATAATAATAACTATGCAATTTATTATCCTTATTGTGTTTACATAAGGTCGGCAATTGCGTGATAAAGTAGCGTGTAAGGTAACCTTTGCCTATATAATAACACCAAATTCGAGCCCCTGCAAGGTGTAGAACACAATCCGCCGTTGTTTTACGAGTGAATGTGACTTTTGGTAAAATGAAAATAAAAGTATCAACCGTACATATAGATATTTCATTAATAAAAGTTTGAGAATCTATGTCAGTGAACTCGCCTAGCGAGTTCAAGGCATTGCAGAATAGTTTATTTTCTTTCGATTATAAACTGGGTCTGCACACCCGGCCCACCACGTAATTCTTTAGATTAGGGTATATTTAGTCTTCAGTATCATTTTAACCAGAAAATACACATGCATTTTGGAAAAAAATAGCAAACACATTGAACTCGACGGGCGAGTCTACGGCGCTGGAATAAAATTTACGTGGACTCTCCGGGCGAGTCGGTGGCACTGAACGTGTTAAATGATTAAGGATTCCTTATTTTATTAATTTTGTTTGAAAATCGCTGTGTAGAATCTGAATTATTAAATAAGATGAAGCTTTCTTAATTCTCTATTACACTAATTAATTATAATAATAGATAATTCATAAAAACGTAAATAATAAAATAATGTTATTTATGTTTTTATTACAAACATATTTATTTGATAGTACTTTTCAGATGCCAGTCTAATTATTAATTGTATTGAAAATGTATACAATTTTGAGGTTCATTTTGTGAACTTTATTATAACTTCATTATTTGTGTTATTTAAAAAACAGAATTATCTCACAAACTATAGATTATGATATTTGCACTCATTAATATTACAATATTTTATAGTTTAACTAAAAATAAATTCATAAAATTATTGTATTGTCACCGATCCTTGATAGATATGTGCAAAACTTGAATTACATCTGTCCGTATCTATACTAATATTATAAAGCTGAACAGTTTTTTTGTTTGTTTGAATGCGCTAATCTCGGGAACTACTGGTCCGATTTGAAAAATTCTTTTTGTGTTAGATATTCATAGAGGAAGGCTATAGGCTATATATCATCACGCTAAGACCAACAGGAGCGGAACAATGCGGGTGAAACCGCTGGGCACAGCTAGTAAAATTATAAAGTGAATCAAAATTGTGTCTAAAGGAGTTGGTTACATACAAACATATAGACGAAGCTAATTGAAACATGTTAATCCTACTTATATTATAAATGCTAAAGTTTTTGAGGATGGATGTGTATGTGTATGTTTGTTACTCTTTCACGTAAATACTGAGCAACCGATTACAATGAAATTTAGCACACATATAGACGGTAACTGGGATTAACACATAGGATAGGTTTTATCCCGGATATCCCACGGGAACGGGAACTATGTGGGTTTTTCTTTGAAAACGGGGGCGAAGCTGTGGGCGGAAAGCTAGTATGTATTATATTCCATAGTTGTTAGAAAAAGTCTTACTTGTTTCTAAGTTTAATATTTCTTTATAAATTGTTCTCGATTAATCGGTATTTTAGTTTTGTTTTTAGTTTCTCCATTTGTGTAAGTTAACTTATTTATAAATCTATTAAAGTTAACAATGAACCAAGTTTGAAATAATAAATAAATAATAAATATGTATGTTTAAAAAAAAAAGCACGCTTATTTATTTTGATTTGTTGATTACTAAAATCTCAAGAAAGTATGGTATTGTCATTGATCATTAATAAAAGTACAGTAAGATTCACGAAAGATGACCATGGCGCAGAAGGCATATTTTAGGTCCCTATGTGTGAGGTGAGGCGTGGGCGGATTTAATTTTAAATAATAAAAAATAAATTAATTTATCAACATTAAAATATTATTTTGTCTTGTCTTTTCTTCAGCAGCCGTCTGATTGCAGACGGCTGCCATTTGTGGTCATCTTTCGTGAATCGTACTGTAAAAATGTTTCAATTAAATCTTTTCAATGTGTATAGAAATTGAGTTTAAAGTAATCACTAACAAACAAATGTACAGGTGAAGAAACTAGTAAAAGTGTGTCGATGAAAATAGGTTTATTTATTCTTTAGACATATGTACATAATTTATTTTATTGCATTTCCAATTCTTATTCATGTAAGATTAATTTTAAATTAACAATTAAAAAAATAAAAGTAGAAATTTTTTAATTTGTACCCTCCAAGTTATTCAATATAGTGTAAAACAAAGTTGCTGTCTGTCCGTCGCTATGTATGCTTTAATCTTTTAAACTATGCAATGAATTTTGATGAGGCTTTTTTAATATATGTATGTTTATCAGTCCAGTTATCCATTTGGTTTCCATAATATGTGTGAAAGCCTAGTATGGGATCAGATTGTGCCGTATGCGAAAAATGTCCTGAAATAAAAAATATAATATATCTATTTATTTCTTTTTTCAGTATGAAGTGGAACAGACACTCGCTAGAATTAGAGGCGATAAGGGAAGTAAATCAAAACAACAGGCACAACCACAGTTCTCGATCAAGGTGGAAGTCGAGGAGTGTGATGAAACCAACGCAGATGTAGTCGAGCTTGACAGTTCAGATGACGAAGTAGACCTCGAGGCGGATGTCCACAACCTAAACCTAGTTAATGTATTGAAGGCATCCCATAACTTCATTGTAAACAGTACATCCAAAGCTGACAAAATACTCCACATCGAGGTGGTAAATAACTGCAAGCCACCACCTGTTCCACATGTAAAGAGTAATCATGAACTCGTCTTCGAGAAGGTGTTGACTCGATGGAGAGATTGGTTCTCATTAGCCTCCGACTTGCGAGAACCACCGCTAATATACAAATGCTATATTTGCAATCTAGCTTGGTGGCATTTGAGCGAATTTCGCAATCATATAAACGTGCATGCGTTCAAAACGTTCCGGATCAGTCTTGAAATTTCAACCTGTGTGGAGTGTAACATTGTAGCGTACGATAAGATGGACAAAAGGTTTATAGACCCAGGAACTAGATGCTGGAGATGTGGACAGCCCGGTAGCGAACATAATAAGCAAAAAAAATGCGCTGGATGCTTGAAGGACCTTTTCTCTTGCCTCAAGTTGGCAGAACACCAGTGGTACTGTGACGCGTTCAAAGCGAAGCAAATAAAGGTGTTTCAGAACGCTAAAAAGATGTACAAATGTCATCTTTGTCCGAGATATTACTTTCAAGAAGAAAGCCTGCTCGATCATATGGTATTAAGGCATTCGGTGCGATCGGATCTGCCCATACCGTGGTCTCTAGTGTTTTGCATAGAGTGTAAAGAGAATGTGGCAGATTACAACCACGCATGTTCTGGTAAAGTGCCGGACATACTGTGTATACACTGTAACAAATTATTTCATTCGAGACCCCTTCTAGCGTTACACAAAAAAGTCGTTTCGAGGCATCCGAAAATCTGCGAACTTTGTTCAAAACGTGTGTTCAAAGGGTGTATGCTGCCGGTACATATGACGAAACATACGTCCAATTATTTATTACTGTATAAATGTTTAATGTGTCCAAAACCAGTGTATTTCGATCCGACGAGACTGTCCGCGCATTCTGAGGAAATACATGGAATGACGAGTGGTGATGTGCCTTTTGAATTTGTAAGTTGATTTTCTTCAAATATTAAAATGAATGTTTGTCTGTATGTCCTTTGTAAAATTGTAAAGTATCCTTTGATCATGTGATGATCACATAGGTTTCACAAAGGTTTCTGATTTGGTTTCGATAGTGTATAGGTTACACAGCTAATCATAGTAGCGTTAGCTACTATTAAATATTCTGTGGTAGCAGTACACTTAAAAAAAAGATAGATTTGATATTATTTGTACGTTTTTGTAGTAATAAGAATATAAAATATTGAAAACTCTTAACAAATGTTTGTAGTGTTTATTGACTATATTTTTTTTTCAGCTGTTTGTTCCGAATACCTTTTTAGAGAAAAATTCTGACCAGAGTAATGCTAAAGTAAATCCAATACCCACAGTGAATATTAGTAAGTATCCATTTTATAAATAAATTTTAATTTCTAGATTTCGAGGTTTATTAAAAATTTCTAAAAGTTAAGTGTTCAGCTACCCGTAAAATGTTTCAGAATTATGATAAAAATTTTATTACATAGCTGAAAAATCATGAAAAATATTACATTGCAAAAAAACTTAAAAATAACATGTAGCAGTTCTTGCAAATAAATTTAAATTCAATTTGATTTTTTTACCAGTAAAGTACATATCCTATATGACCAATATACCTTCACTGCATAGTATAAAACAAAGTCGCTTTCTCTGCCCCTATGTCCCTTAAATCTTTAAAACTACGGAACGGGTTTTGATGCGGTTTTTTTATAGATAGTGATTCAAACAAAAACCTTCCTCTTGAATCATTCTATCTATTAAAAAAAACCGCATCTAAATCCGTTGCGTAATTTTAAAGATTTAAGCATACAATGGGATATAGGGACAGAGAAAGCGACTTTGTTTTATACTATGTAGTGATTTATTAGGTTTTAGACAAAGCGGACGAAGCCGCGGGTGGTAAACAAGTTAACCTATAAATCAGCCATATTTGCGTTCTATTTAATGTGAAAAACTAACTAAAAACCACAATTTATCAGTTACAGGAGATTCTAAAAATGCAGAAGTATTCCATTATAATATAATGAAAGATGGTAAAGTTACAATTGTAAATGCAACAAATAATAATAGTAATGATGTAATTGAAACAACACCTAACAATGAACTAACTGACAATATACCCCCTAATGATGACGTAATTACTGAACATATAGACACACCGAAAGAAATTGAAATAAACATACATACAAATGTAAATAATGATATAATAGAAGGTGTTCAAATTAAAAAAGAGATTGACGATACCCAAGAAATGGCAGTTGATAACGATACTGAAAATGGACAAGAATGTATGGACGCAGTTGAAAATCTTATAAGCAATATTAAAACGGAAGTCGATGTCCAATTCGATCGTGTCGAACCAGAAATGTGTCCAATAGTAACTAATGTGGTTAGTGTCGCGAATATTAATAATGTAACAGAAGATATGGAAACGAATATAGAAGAAAACACAGAAACTGGTCAAAATAATTCAGTTAATATAGAAAATAATACTGAAAGTCAAAATGTTTTAGAGACAGAAAATAAACCGTCTACAGAACTTAATGTACCCATTGATGAAGTCACAAACAGTATAAAAATACCCAACCCAGTTGCAAATATAGAAATAAAGCTAACATATCAAGATGATAGCTTAAAAATAAAAGAAGAACCGTTACCGGACGAAATTCAAGATATCAATTTAAAACTAAGTGATATACGCAAGATATATCATATAGATGTTAATTTAACAGCAAATCCGACAAACGAAATAAATATTAAACAGGAAATAAATGAGATTGATATGAACGGTAAATCTGAAAATAATTGGGAGCTTTTGTCCGACGTATTTGAGAATTTCAACGAAGTTAGGCAGGAAACGGATGAGGAGGGTGAAAATGATTTGATTATTATCGAACCGCAGGAGGAAATACTTACTATTAACTCGGAAGATGATTCTCTTAGTAGTTCGGAGAATGATAGTGTTAGTGGGGATAATGGAGATAAGATAAAGTATGTTACTTTTATAATATTTTAAACTTGCAATCATTTATATGTACATAATATATAATACTTTTATCCAATACTATCCCACTTATATTATAAATGCGAAAGTTTGTATGTTTGTTTGTTTATTAAACAAAAACTGTTGAACCGATTTTCATGAAATTTGTCACAAACATAGAGGGTAACTTTGATTAACACATAGAATAGTTTTTATTCCGAAAATCCCACTGGAACGTTTTTCTTTGAATACGCGGGCGAAGATTCGGGTGAAAAGGTAGATACGTAATAAGTAGATAGATTACCAACACATTTGATTTTCAAAAACGACACACTAACGAGCACACGTTTAGACGTCAAAGTGAGATGGCATGATTCAATTATCGTATAACTAAAAAGAGACTAAGTAAATTCTTGCTAATCAGCCACATTTTAACATGTCACTACCGGAGCGCCTTTTTACTTATAATTTTATTGCTCATATCAGGGAGATTTAGTTGTTTTTGATCTAAAATTTTCAGAGGATGTGGGTTTTATTGTATTGTATTCATTTGTTTCATTGAAAAAAATATTCAAAAAGTATTTCTGTGAAAATCTCTTCCTCGCGCGTGTACATGCTTTAATGTTTTGGGTCCGTTTCTTAAAATGGCTATATACAATATACAATAGATGCAAATTGTCATCAATGCATTAAGAGGCCGTATCGATTTTAAGAGTGATTTTGACTTGTTTCTTTAATTATTTAGGAGCTCGTTTAAAAAAACTAACTACTATGTTATATGAAAGTAATGGTATAATTTAAAATTCTCTAGAATATTCGATTATATAGATCTGCCGTAACAACGTTTGCGCTCCCGTATATAATCTAAAATTCTAGAGAACTTTAAATTATTCCATTTCTTTCATAAAACATATAATATGTATTTTTTTTTATTGCAAATTTTTAAGCATTAACCAATCATTTAGTGTGTATTTTTTTTTTTTTTTACTCTGTTGTAAGAACTAGAAATTCGACGCCATATACGCATAAAATTTCATCAAAGTAAGGCTATTTTAACTTAGATGTTCTTTGAATTTTTCAATAAAAGTACATAAATTGCCTCGAACATATTTTAGGATGTCTCAGTGTCTTTACTGTAGTATATTTTATAAGAAACCTTCTTCTATTAAATTCCGTGTAAAATACAAAGACACGAACGTCCCGCATGGAAAAAATTGAAACACGCCTTAGGTTATTGGCTATTAAACAAACTGGACAATGAATATCAATAAATTGTCTCGAACGTATTTTAGATATTGAATGAATCTTTAATTTAAGATATCATCACACATTGTTACTAATTTAGTTTTGTTAAACGAGCTTCCAAAGAATTACAGAAACAAGTAAAAATCACTCTAAAATCGATAAGGACTCTTAATAGCACAAATGCAATTTTATAATCTCGTCACTACATAGTACAAAACAATCGATAAAATTAATCAACAGATTTGTAGGATTTTTTTAATAGATAGTGATTCAAGAGGAAGGTTTTAGTATATAATTTATTAAATTTTAGACGAAGTGGACAGCTAGTTAGATTGTTAAATGCTGAATGCACAAATACCTATTTTTATTATCCCCACTATACATAGACGTCTCCTAAATAATATTTTCTTTCTTTCAGACGCTACCAATGCAAAAAGTGCCACTTCAAAGGCGTACACAGAGAATACGCGGTGCACAAACGCGAGCACTGTCCGAGAAAATATAGACTCCCACGGCCAGACATACATACAACTAAATACCCTTGCTCCACCTGCAAAACGAGCTTTGCAACGTTCAGAAAGTACCTGAAACATTTCTCCGTTCACAAGTTCCCGAAACACGCGTGTCCCCAATGCTTTTGTATAAGCAGTTCGCATACAAAGCTGGACCAGCATGTATTGACACATATGCGCAGTTTCTTCGTTAGTTATAGATCGTTGAAAGTGAACCGTACGTTTAAGTGTAAAGTGTGTGAAGTTAGTGTTGAACGTGAAATGTTTTTCGAACATTGGGAGGGACACTTGAATATAAAGGAGTGGGGGTTTAACGAGGTTAAAGTGAAGGCGGAGATGGATTATGAGCCTGGTGTACGGAGGGTTATAGGTACGTTTTGAAATCCTACTAATATAATGAATGCGAAAGTTTGTGAGGATGTATGTTTGCTAAATGAGTATGTAGGTAGCTGTAAAACGGAATAAAACATAGGCAACTTTTTATTCTGGGAATCCCACAGGAACGGAAACAAGAACGCGAAGCCGCGGGCGGAAATCTAGTAAACAATAGTATAGTTATTCAAAAATGAAAGATTTTAACGGATTTTACGATTAATTCATTATATTATTAATTGTCCCGACGTTACGCACATTTTGCAGCTAGCATGATAATGTAATGTTATGAATAAATGGCGTTTAAAATCCGTTAAAGTCTTAGATTTTTAAATGTATAATACTCGCGTATAATCAAACAAAAGGAAATACTAGTATAGTTATGTTTTAAAATAGATAATAGTTATAGCACAGACTAATAATAATATACTACGTATACAACAGACGGTCCAACTCCATACAAAAGAAGTTGCGCTATGAATTTGCGCAATTAAAGCGCCAGTGGGGAAAAAACGTACTAAATGTTCGATTATCTCTTGGTCTTTTGCTTTTAACACACTAGATGGCACGTTAAACACAGACTTGATGTTCTTTTCCTTCCAAAGCCACTAGATGGCACTAATGTAAATATATGTACCCGTACCTTTTATTTTCAAGTCTTAGCTGTGCAGTGGCGTCAAGTGTCAACATATATCATATACTCGGATTTTTAAATATACAAAGTAAACTGTCTTATTTAGTCACAGAGTACATTATTATGACTGGTATATTTTAGTATTGCATTTATTAGTTTACGAGATTCTGTCAAAACTAAAACGAGAAGCTTTGTTTGTTTTCGTTTTTAATTGTTGACTAATATTTTAAAAATAAGTGCTAAATATGGTTTATGGATGGACTGTGAGGTTATGTAGAATCTACAGGCAGAAAATAAACTTTGTAAGGTAAACTGATATTTTCTCTGAACATAAATTTTTACAAACTTGATTTTTAATGATTGGTTTATGGATTTGTAACCCAATATAAGATTGTTTTATTACAGACTTATTGCTTACGTTCGCAATAACAAATTTGTTCAAGAGAGGAGAAGAATTAATCCATCCCAAATGTAAATAATAATACGATTCTCCACAAAAACATTGTAGACACAAGAAAGGGATGTCTACATTTGCTACTAAGAAGGATATGGGATCATGAAGGATTTCATCTGTTTTAATACCAGTAAAATGGAATGAGCGCCGTGGCCGTGACTGTGTTTGGTACATAAAGAATGACAAACATGCAACTTGAAATTATGAGTGCATTACGGGCAAGGGCACAATAAGTTGCCTATGACCATCTATGACTAAGATGTACTTAATTTTAATGAACACGAAAATGGATAGCTAGAATAGGTATAATCGCATACATAGTATTTATTTCTAGTCTGTTGTATAAATAATCAAAGACAACAAAATATAATGAACTGTCTTTAATATTAATTCTACAGTTTACAGTGTTGTGTGTAATCTATTGTATGTGTGCGTCTAGAATATATAGTCCTGTTGTTCTACAGTTTAAGCAGTTCAATACAAGCTTACAGTCGAGTCAAGTGTTTCATTAACCACCAACCATTGCATGGCAACCCTGCCAGTTTTGTAAATTGTAGTCTACCTAACCTGACTGTTGGTTTTGATTTGTATCACACAAAAAATACTATACCAAATTTCAAGAAATAAGAATTAAATATTTGATTATATTTTACTACTATACAGGAGCTTATATACATCAAACATGAGCAAAGCAGGGCTTCGGAGAAAGTGTGTATGGACAAAGACCACAATACATAGGTATGGTGCGGACAACTGCAGGAAAAGCATGCAGTAGGAGACATTAAGAAGCTACGAAAAATGTGATGCTTCCTTGTGGATTATGTATATCTACAGATCACCCATATTTGGCAATCTCGCTTCACCTAATGGCCTTGTCTGTTCGAGCCGAAATGAATTAATTACCTACTGCAAAAATTAAATAATTTAGATTACCTGGAAAGGACAAGGAAAAAAAAACTATAAACAAGTGTTCGACCGATTATTACCAAATAAATAAATTAATGACAAGACAAGGTAATTAATGCTAAAAATTTCCTAAAGAAAACAATTTTTTCAAAATTTTCATATAATAGGTACCTAGGTACTAGACTCAAAAGTTTATGATAAGTCAATGAATGATAAATAGAATATATGTTTAAGTAAAATGAAGTAGTTTATTTTACAATAAATTAATCTTATAAATTACCATTTACCACCTTTCATTCTGCGGCTTCAACCGTGTGCCTTATTCAATCCCTGTTCCTACCCCTTGAATGCAACAAAAAGTAGATCTACTTTTTGTTGCATTGCATATATATATATATATATATATATTATATATATTTTTCAACGTAGGTATGTATGAATATCGAAAGGAGATTGCCCAAGTGACTATGGCACTTGGTATCGCAATCATACTTATTGTGTCAAGATGAAATATAGCTCAATTTAAAGCTTGATGTTAGTACTTTTAGAAACGATTAAAGTTTTTATGTAAATAAGCCGCAGTTCGCGACAATAAAAATAAAACAATAGTTTTATTCAACACTTCAAAAAAATACCTTATCGAGTTTAAACTAACGATGAACGTTAAGTTTTACATTTATTACATAGGTAATATTTTAATTTACAAGACAAATGTGAAAAGTAAATCGTAATAAACATTAATTCAAAATAAATAGGTAACATCGAACACATTCATTCAACATTCATTTCAAATAGAAAGTAGAAACATATGACGCAGGACGCTTGCAAGAGAGATAGATATATGTGTCAAAACAAAAACTTTTACTTTTATTTCTATTTATTCGGTATAATTACGACTTAATAGTGATAAATATGATCATTATAAATACAAATAGGAATTAACAATTTCACGAACACGTGATACAACTAGTATTTTACCGATTCCATAGGTGGTCATACATGTTTCAAAGCACAAACTTTTACTATTATTTCAATTTATCCGGTATAATTCAGACTTATTAGTGATACCTATGATCATTATAAATACAAATAGGAATTAACAATATGACGAAAACGTGGCACAACTAAAATTTTACCGATACCAGTTACCACCCGTGGTCATTCTCCTTTCCGTCAAAATCGGTTCAGAGTTCAGACGCGTGCGGGAATACCTATTTTCTCGTGGTCCCACTATTTTGTCCTACTATGACAGAGTAACTTTCGTATTTATCTACAAAACAGAAAAGATTTGATTGTTTGTTTGTTTGTATTGGATAGGATCCGAAATTACTGGACTGATTTGAAAAATTATTTCACCGCATTCGAAGCAAAAATTATACCTACCTGATGAACATAGGCTACTTTTTATAACGGGAAAAATATAAGTACCTACTTCATTCTTACGGGAATCGATGTCGAAATATTTAATTTTAGGCGCATAAAGAAAAAACGCAAAAGATCGTTCATTACCTTTTCTACGGTTTAAATCTCAAAACTTTTTGGTTCATATCAAGGTAATCTGATAGGATTATTTAGAAAATAAAACAAGAAAACGTAGGTAGGTATTTAACTTTAGATTCGATTTATTATGATTATGATTTCTTGATATTCTTGACGACGCGGTTGGCGCAGTGGTAAAGTAACTGCCTACTGAGCCGACGGTCCCGGGTTCGATCCCCGGTCAGGGCAAATATTTGTGTGATGAACTCGATTATTTGTTTTTAGGTCTGGGTGTTATCTATATATGTATTTATAAAATATTATATTATATTTATCGTCGTCTAGTACCCACAACATAAGCCTTAATTGAGATTACTGTGGGACTAGGTCGATTTGTGTAATATTGTCCTTTAATATTTATTTATATATAATTAAATGTGACTAGAAATAATATACTTACTACGGTTTAAGTATAGGTTGTATATTATTTTGTAATGAGATCTTGCAATCAAATATTCACACAAACTCGCAAGTTTTCCGACAATTCATTTTTCGTATGAAAACGATCAATACACTAGGTACCTACCTAATATAGGCCGCTACAGGAACGCAGTTTGTAATAATTAATAACGGCTTTAACCCATTTACAACATTTTTTATAGGTACTGCAAAGGCAATGAGACTATGTATTAAAAACGTAGTATATTATTATTAGTCTGTGGTCTGTGATATTATTATTAGTCTGTGTTAAAAACGTGAAAAGTAACGTCAAAACGTCTGTAGTGCCATCTATTATTCGTTTAGCATCGCCAAATCGGAGGAGAATAACTTGTTTATAGTAGTTTCATGAGATGGCGTTGTTTTGAATATAAACTTTTCTGTAAAATTAGTTAAAATCGAGCGAAAATGAAATTAAATAGGTAGGTTCCATTTACAAAAGTATGTAAAAAATTATAAAAAGCAATGAAATTGCAATTAAATCTAATTTTATTTTTTGCTGGTTAAAATGATGCACTTAGCGGCATCTATTGGTAGTCGGATGGCATTAATCCTGTTTTGTATGAAATGAACCAGACATGGTTATAGTTATGATGTGAAATAAATAATAGTATCTATAGGTAGCAGAAATATTCGAAGTCTATTGAATACTGTAAACTGTAAAAGTAAATAATATGTTATGGAAAGAAAGAAATAGTTAGTTATTAAAAAAAAATACGCTCATTAGAAAACTCTGCCTTGTAGACAGGTAGGCAGAGTTTTGCTTTGGATAATTTTTTAAGCGTTTTTGTGAGTCTCGTTGTTTATTGATTGCAATACAGTCTTAGGATAAAAAACACGATTTATAGAACATTCATTATAGTGAAGTCCCGTGTCCCCTAGTGGGGTAAGGGGCAGATAGATGTATTATGCATACATCTGTTTCACTGATGCCTTCTGTGTCCTGCCAGACCGAGACATTTTTTTTTCTTCGTCTCCACCGGGAATCGAACCCAGGACCCCTCGGTTCTACGCATTATTATAATATTAATTCAGTGCAATTTTCACGAATATCGCGTTATGAATTTATTTATTAACTATAAAATATTCTTAGTTTTATCGGATATGAAGTTGTTTAACATAATATAACATTATATTCCAGAAATACTAACGCACCCGGATAAAATGGCGAGACAACTGTCCGCTAAGTACAGGTCGTGTGTGGTATGCAACCGTCGTTTCAACAGACGGAATGATTGTATGCGACACAATATAGAACATTTATTACTCGATGCGTTCAAAAATAAGGATAAATACACTAAACTCAAGTGTCAGATTTGCGGCGAGGAATTTGAGAAACCTGAAGGGTAAGTATTTCAATTTTGAAATAGAAATAGAAACCGTTTTATTTGCGTCATGTAAAAAATATAAATCTAAATAATATAATGCAGAAATGAAAAAAAAATATAACAATGGTTGCCACCATTAATTAAAGTGTATTACAATTTATTACAAATTATTCCAATATAAAATTTATATTTTATATTCATGTAAAAGTATAAAAATATAAAAAGGCTACTAAAACAATTTATACAAGCCAATGTTTCCCTAGTAGTAGTAACTTTATGTTTGTAGTAACTTTATGTTGTGCCTTATTTAAAATTAGCTGTGCAGTTTTACCCGCATGGCTCAGCTCCTGTTGGTCTTAGTGTGATGATATATATAGCCTTCTTCAATAAGTGGACTATCTAACAGTGAAATAATTTTTCAAATCGGTCCAGTAGTTCCTGAGATTATCTCGTTCAAACAAACAAACTCTTCAGCTTTATAATATCATCACGCTAAGACCAACAGGAGCGGAGCCACGCGGGTGAAACCGCGGGGCACAGCTAGTTTTTTGATACACAAGTATTAAAAATCCATTTTTTTCCAGTTTCCGAAGTCACCTACGTTATCACGCGTCGTTGCCCGTGTATAAATGTGAATTATGCAATAAGACATTTAGTGATTCTAGTAATTTCTCGAAACACAAAAAAGTCCACAATCTCCGTATAGTTATATGTGATATTTGTGGAAAGAAGTTTAATAATAAGATCTGTTTGATCAAGCATTTGGAGGTATGTGGTTTTTGAAGTTATACTTCTTTTGGCGCGATGGTGAAAAATGATGAGAGTGAATTTTTACGATGCGCAAAATTTAACAGCATGAAGTTAGTTCTAGGTGGTATGAAAATTGATAACTATGTTCAAGTTGTATATTCTAGTATTTTTTTTCCATACGCCAAAGAAGTATAACGCGTGTACATAAGTACACACACTCTTTTTTTATCATATTTTTTACATATTTTAGTCGCTCAAAATGTATGCATTTTTCTGTTAATTTTGTTTTTCTAGAGGAGATTGCTTCCAGTAATCAAGAGGATGTTATTTATTTTTAATCTCTGTCATAACTAATCCATACTAATATTATAAATGCGAAAGTAACTCTGTCTGTCTGTCTGTTACTCAATCACGCCTTAACTACTGAACCAATTTGCATGAAATTTGGTATAGAGATATTTTGATGCCCGAGAAAGGACATAGGCTACTTTTCAGCTCGGGGCATAGGATAGGTTTTATTCCGGAAATCCCACGGGAACGGGATCTACGCGGGTTTTTCTTTGACTGCGCGGGCGATGCCGCGGGTGGAAAGCTAGTAATTAATAAATGAGAACTGTTATTAAGAATTGAAAAAAATCGAACACGGGACGGGATGGATTTATACGAAAGACGCGGGTTCGAATCCCGCGTCGTGATCGAATTTTTCTATTCTTTAAAAATAATTCTCAAGTTTCTTGTTTATTATCTACACTAATATTATAAAGAGGAAAACTTTGTTTGTTTGTTTGATTGATTGTAATGAATAGGCTCATAAACTACTGGACCGATTTTCAAAATTCTTTCACCATTCGAAAGCTACATTATCCACGAGTAATATAGGCTAGGTTTTATCCCGGAAATCCCATGGGAACGGGAACTATGCGGGTTTTTCTTTGGAAACGCGGGCGAAGCTAGTTGAAGATATTTAAGTATCGTGATATGAATATTCATTAATAATATAAATAAAAATTAAAATGTGATCCAAAGAAGTGAGGAGTGGGGGCCTGGTGACCTAAAATACAGGTAATTTTTATTACCTAGTTTAGGCACCAGTCTCACACTTATTTATATGTAATGGAAATGTGTACTTATTTAATGTAACCAAATTTTTTTATTTTTTTTTTATTAATTCATTCGCAGGGCCACTCAAACGCGGAGCCCATACCGTGCAACAAATGTAACAAGCAATTCTTCAGCGAGTCAGCCCTGCGGAAACACAACCTTCAGATGCACGACAAAGTGTCGCCGAAGTTCAAGTGTCAGCAGTGTCAGCTGCGGTTCCTGACACTTAAGGAGAAGTGGGATCATATG
>CAJQZM010041634.1:61248-82718 GCA_907164665.1 Colias nastes | reverse complement strand
ACGAAAAATAGTTAAAGTACCAAATCAAGTAACAGGATAATTTGTCTTATCGATACATACATATAATATGCTATAGTGCTATAATTAGCATAAGGCATTAAAACCTCACCTTCAATCGTTCAGCACAGCACGGGGTGGCCATGAAGATGTCATACGAGTACATAGTGCCCAGTACCAAAGATGAGCCGTCCCACTTCTGGCCACAGAACCGGCAGCGGATGGTGCGCTCTGGGTCACATCGCTCCAGACATCCCATGCACACGCAGGTCAGATATTGCGTGCGACCTTCCACTTTCACCTGTGGCAATAAGGGCTATTTTTATTTGAAGAAATTTTATTTTTGTACACACGTTTTGGAGGAATTGTTGGAATACGAGAAAGGAACGCTTTTACTCCGTATGTAAAAATTATACATTTTTGGAAGCAAATAAATTACGGAATAATAAGTAGCTCCATATCATTTTGTTATCAATAAACATTGTAATAAATTTCTTTTTTTTTATAATTTGAGTTTAAATTAGTTTCGAGTGCGAAGTGAAAATTATATTTTTTTATTGTAGGTACATTACAAAATGTAAAATGTCATGTTATTTGTTTAAAAATAACATTTTTTTAAGTCGTTTTTAATTATTTATTTATCACAATGTATTTTTGTACTGTGTGATAACTGATAAGTGAAACCAATTAATTGATATTAATTAAAGTATAGGAGTTGCTATTAATAGTTACTATTGAAAATATATTGTAATTCATATCTTGGTAATTAAGATACATCCGCAATTACAGCAAATTAATTAATAGTCCACAGGAAAGCGTACGACCTCTAACCTAGGGGAATATACTTTTTCAAAGAATGTATTCAAGAACCAATAAGCTGTTACTTTAATATCGGGGAAGTATGAACTAAGTACGTATTATTAATTGTACTAGCTAATGTGCAAAAATTATTTTCGGTTTATTATTACTATAGGGATTGTGCAATCCTTTTTAGAACTTCATAGTTGATGCCAACAATAATTATTAAAGTTGTCAGTTATAAAATCATGGATATTTTCATCTCAGCATGGAATTCTAATAAGAATTGCATCTCGCTTTCCATACATCGTTACAGGGGGATAATCCATTGAAATATGTCACCTGTGCAAGGGTTAGTCCGAATGGATGGGAGGGGAATGCTAATTCCATCTCCAAACAAACATAAGTATCTTTGAGCTCGTTCTTGTAATTCGCTGAATAAACAACGCCGAGCCGAGAAGTTTGTCGCATGGATTGCGCGGGGGACGCTTCGTAGAAAACAAACTTTGCCACATCTTATTTAAGTTTGAGACTTTTCGAGGCTCGCCAATTTAAAACGCGTTTTGTTCCCCCCATGTTTAATTAACGAGTGTATCATTGAGGTACATGTGTAGCTTGGGAGATGGAATAGCGTTGAATGATGAATTGCGTAGATAAATATATGTAATTAAAATAGCTTTAATGAATGATTTTACGCAAGTTTTCTGGGATGAGTTCATGGAAACCCAATTTATTGTGAATATTTGAGATTGTATCGAATAAAGCATTCCATATTACATATAGACCAGAGTAGATAATTTTTGAAACAAAAAAAAAATCGCAGTAGGATGAAACCCATTAGAAAAGGAGGGGAATATGATAAAAATAAAAGGAAAAATAAATTACGGTCAATCCGAGTTCGGGAAGTGGGAGGGGGGGAGCTTTTAAGAGAAAAAAATGGTTTCTCTCGATTTCCGACAAAACTACAAGTCCTACGGAAAAAAGTTCAATGGCAAAGTTGTAGGTATAATAAAAAGATCTACAACTTTTGTATTTACAATTTTTTCACGGGTGATTTTGACGGGTGACTTCTCGATTGAAAATTAGGTTGTTTTTTTGGTATTAATTCAAAATAAGGCGAAAAAATAAATATTTTCAATCAAATAAATTACAGTATATTTGGGACATAATAAAGTAAGTTTCCACCAAATTTCGTAGAAAAAAAATTTTTTTGAAGTAGATAAAAATAAAAAACCAAAAACTTGGTTTTTTGAATTTTTCACCTAAATTTTGAGGTTATGTGAAAAAATTGTAAATACAAAAGTTGTAGATCTTTTTATTACCTACAACTTTGCCATTGAACCTTTTTCCGTAGGACTTGTAGTTTTGTCGGAAATCGAGAGAAACCATTTTTTTCTCTTAAAAGCTCCCCCCCTCCCACTTTCCGAACTCGGATTGACCGTAATTTATTTTTCCTTTTATTTTTATCATATTCCCCTCCTTTTCTAATGGGTTTCATCCTACTGCGATTTTTTTTATCTTTTTATTATTTTTACAGGCTTCTACCCTGGTGTAATACTGTTTTCTACAATTATTCATGGAAATAACTATTCCGTAAGTTTAACTTTTACGAGTGTAACAACCATATCCTACCTCAACAGCGCTGCTAGTGTGTTGCCGTGGACTAAGGAAGAAGGTCCCATCGACCAGGGGATACCGGTCGAACACGTGCAGGGTCTCCTTGCAGAGCGCGCAGGACACCCTCGGCTTGTGCTGACCAGCCAGCGTGGACAGGATGAAGAGCCTCGTGTCGTCGTTGCCATGGTTACCCTCATCTTCGATCTGTAACAATGTTTTGGGTTAGGCTTCTAGTGTACAAATGTTTTAATGGCTCTTTAGAAGACAAGTATAGAGTAGGCAGTCATAGGAGCTGAGGATAAAAATGAAAACAGCTTTGAATTTATGTATTTATTAAAATTTGAAAATTCCTAACTTTAACATGTTGAAGATGCGAACTCAAGAAGTTTTCATTTAAAAGTATATGTTATTAAAATTAAAATAAGATAATTTCTGCAAGTCGTTAAATACACGTTGTTGTACGCTGGCAACAAGTCACATTTACATATGTGATTATAAATAATACTAAGACGGGTATGGATAAAATTACATCTTTGACGGCAACACTCGAGGCGATGTTCAACAGGAAAACCTTGCTCTTTTAAATAAACAATCACGACTTAAATACTAAGTGATGAAGTATAAATAATGGCTCACAACACTACTTTTAAAATAATAACAAAAATATCTATAATTAATGTAATTGTAGAAAACTGTCTAGTTATCTATTTTACAACACTCAAGTAAATTATAGTTTATTTGCATACAGTCAACCAGTTCCGCGATACGTTTAAAACGACAAGAAACCATAGATCAATATTATATATTAACTCAAAGGAAATAGGAAGAAATGTGCGGTTACAGCGCATAAAATGGTAACGCAATAGAAAACAATGTAATGCTAGGCTGTTTAGAGCTCGTAGGAAAACCACGCTTGCAATTTCAATATTTCATATCCCCACATTTACATATTACGATTAATGCATCCACCCACGACACTTACCGCAGCAACTCTCCCTTCGTAATAACCCAAGTAAATGACTGCATAAAGTTGAATAATGAAAGGCTGAAAGGCAATTACGCTGAATTCGGAGTCGAAGTCAAACAAAGGCTCACGAGCGCCGCAGAGATCGATTGTGAAGCGAAATTCATTCACGTACGAACAATTTGTGAACGCGAATAATAATGAAAGTTTAACGAGTTACTACTTCTGCGCTCTAAACTTAATTAAACATATTATGACGCGTACACCCTCAAATATTTTCATTACGCATTGTATCGGCAACTCATCGCGTGTGTATTGTTAGTCGATGCAGATGATTTAGTTGTGTTAAACATGCGTTACATGAATACCATTGATCGGTAACATGTTGTAGACTAGACTACACTAGACGTGTAATGCAGGATGTTATAATATGCAAGCACGTTGCGCATTCCAGTGTACTCGATGTTAGCATTCCTATTATACTATTAATAGAATGACGTCGTGACACCAGGAACACATAAAACGTCCCAGAAAGTGCAATGACCTACGCAAACAAACTCAATATGATTTGCCGTATAGAACACTGCAGTTTGCCAAGAGACGGAGCGGGGGCAGCCATCCGGCATAGCTAACGTTTGATAACTTCCCAAGTTTAAAATGAACGTCTCCTCGCTTTTTATTCGATTGACATTCTAGTCAATTAGAATGCAGGTTGACTGTACTATACATGTTAAGTGTATACAGCAATTACTACGGCTCGTTGTTTTATGTCATGATAAATAACGATTTAATAGGACCGCCTGCAAAGGACATGTGTGATTGATTCGTCTAGAAACGGGCGACCGTGATTGATACAGCCGTATCGAAATGCACGCGCGAACAACCCGCAAACAGTGAAATCTTCATGAATTTCACTGTGCATTAATTAAAAGGGTGCGAATGAAGCCGCCTCAGGACTAATGAGTGACAATTAAATTGTTAAGTGTCGCGTTCAGGAAAGTTTAGAGAGGTTGCAGGTCGCGGGCAACGACCCGCCAAGACCGCCGCAACTTGCACAATTTACTGTGTACATACTGCAGATATTGCAAGATTGATGAGCACTTTAAAGGAGACTATTTATTTACTCAATCCGATCACGACTCGTCTCGCAATCGTCGCCTTTACATTATACGACTGATTCGTGGCAGTAAAGTTCCGACGTAAAACATTTGAAGACATGCATTTTGTTCTCGTATGTGATGTAACTGCTTGTCTGTGTATTAATGCAAGACCGTTTAGTTCTTTCCACAGACAGTTAACACGAGCAGTCTGCTCAGACAGCTATGTCTAACGAGAGCGAGCGATGGTTACTTCCTATAATTACGCCTACTTAAATTTACATAGAGTAGAGAAACTTGGCAGCCAATGAAATGGTCTCAATAAAGGAATATTCATACTTGGCTGTCGACGCCTCGTTCTTAGCTTGAAAATAGTTCCTCATATTTCCATATAACTTAAATCAACACAGCCTAAGACTTTCATGTTGCAGAAAATCACACACGTGATCTCCAATTTTTAAGATGAATGGTTAAATCAACATTCTGTTTTTAGAAATTTTCTGAAAGTTTTACAGATAAATAATAATCCTCGAAAGATGTCGAAAGACGAGTCTTATTCATAACCCTATATACATTGCTCAAAATTATGTGCATAAAGCCTTTTGTTTACTCAAAATAAACAACTGGAAGTTACTCACCAGTCACCACACAGACAACCTTCGTTTTCCATTGTCTTTGCTATCTTTACTGAGACTGTTTTTAAATGAGCTTTTAATATAAAATGTCGCCGACGTTAATGTTGAATAACTTTAATAAATCCAGATTGTTCCCCTGCCTGGCTTATTTTTAATTAGGCAAATGAAAGTTTCCTATTATATTCCGCCGTCGTCGGCAGCCGGCGTAAGTACCGTACAAATAAAAATTAAATACAAAGAACCCTCGGCAGAGAACGCAAAGGCCATGTAAAATGAGAAACCTAGCCGCAAATCCAATTAGCCGCAACAAGATATCGAATGCGATATTGGCGAAATGTACTGCAGTTCAAAGCGGTACCATTACGTATAGAAGGAAGAGAGTTTATTGACAATAAATTATATTAAAGATCGTCGAGCATACTGCAGACGTGGCTATATTCTGCTCCGAGAGGGACAGCGTACGAAAAGCAATTTTTCACCAACGCCATACCAAACAATAAGTCTGCGAGTGGATGGTATTTGCGGTGCTCGATACATTTATCCTGACGGTTGCGCGTGCGTTACGTTCCGTTTCATGTTTGCTATTGTCTGAGAGCTTCGTGTTAATGCTCTTTGTTACAGAAAATGCATTCAGCGTTACTATAGTTCAATTTGGACGATAGAATTATGATACAAATGCCTTGAATACAATATCGTGCAAATGCAAAGCATTGTCTAAAGAAATGACGCTTTATACAATCGTAGCCATCACTCTTGCGTGTAACTTGTCCGCACCTCATCAGTATTCGACTGTCAAAGGATTGTGGTTTATGTAAATCTCAAACATTTATTACTCCAGCAACGTGGCAGCCCCGTAATGTCGATATACCGCGTCTCGAGATTCATAGAACGTATAATTTGTTAATCTTGACGAAAATAAATTGTACCTTGTATACATATTTTCTTATAATATTTGTTAATCATAATTCTGACAGAAGAATTTGCAAATACCTAATCATATTCGGCGCGAAAATTCCACGCTTCATAATTTTGATATTTACATAAGTAAATTAGTATCAGGCCGGAAAATTCCACTTTTCGCACATCGCAAAATTCCGCGACATTGTTAGAAGTTCAACCGTTTTAATTTAACGAAACCTTTTCACACATAATCCCTACCTACACGTGGAAATTGTATGAAAATTCTCTGCATAATACCTGCTTAAGCAGACGGAATCTTGTCGTTTTATTGCTTGAGAAATAGTGAAATGTATTCCCCCAGAGGAAAATGAAGTGCAGAACGAACTATCTCATCTCTTTACGACGAAAATGTACAAGAATTTACATTCAAACGGGTGTAAAAATTCTTAAACGCGTTGCGAGTGGGCGTGAGGTCTTTGATGGGATTTTGATGAGTTTCCCTGTCAAACACGACACAAACATAGCGCTGTTATTTTTTATTAAACTGTTCTGGAACAATTGAGTGGTGCTCTGTCAATTACAGAAATATCCAACGAATAAAATTGATTGCTATAACAGAAGTAAATGTAACGATTTTGTGTCAAACATAGACTAGAAGTACCAAAAAATAATTTGCACAAAGAAAATATGTTAGCCGCAGTCGAGACGGGTGCTTAGTACATGGAAAACTACTTATCCTAACTTGGTTTTATCGTTAACTGTATTGTTATGTCAGTACTACCCATTCAAGTAATGTCATTAGTGCCACTAGATAATGGCTACTCGTTTTACGCTTCGCATGTGTTTTTATGAATATAAATCCGACGGTTTTAAAGTTTAGATTTAACGCAATAACTCGACTCGAAAGACAGCTCGATGGATAAATAAATTAATCAAGTTTATCAATTATTTATTGCTTTTAAATAACTCCTTTGTCCACACATAAAATCATATACAAACAAATAAACTGATTTATGTAGGTCAAGGCGTACTTACTCATGAGCAATGGGTAAATAGCGATGTTTAATAATTTACTTTAAAATAGTTTAAATACACTTAGCGTAGTTGCTACAAAGCTTACTATTCAGTGATTGCGAAGTTCTGAAATCAGAATTAGTGCCAATTAGCTATCGCTAATGAGATTAATTAGTACGAATTCGTCTAGTCTTTTTTAGTCTGAGTACTGAGGCTGAGTAGTAATCCTATATTAATAGGTTTTTGCTTTAGTCATTCGTGGAATAATTATTTTGATTACACATAGGTACTCAAATTTAAATATGTACCTCCAAAGCCATTTATCATAGTCATGCAGTTGGATGTAATTAGACAGTAACAATTCTCAATATCCTTTTTAATAGTATGACTTAAAATTTATTAATATTTTGACGTATATATGATTACATTATTATTTATATCTAGCAGGTAGGTATATAGTAACATTTTCCATGACATATAAATAAGATTTGTAAGATTTATGAATACGTAGAGCGATATAATCACCATTTCTTTATTAATATGAATATTAAACATTAACAAAAAAGTATAGATTATCACAAAAAATTTCAAAATAAAATATATTATTATCATAAGAATCTTACAAGATAGCAATATGGCGACGAGTATTATAAAACAGTCGGAAAACACACATGCTTCACCACGTGCGTGTCACAGCTGGGTAAACAATATGTATCATTGATATAACATACCTAACGAAATGTGTTACTTTTGTATCATACATAACAATGTATTCTTGGTTCTTTACACCTGAATATTGCATCAAAATAACGTCTTGAAACGCCATTGATCTTACAACTTCACTACAAAGTATAAAACAAAGTCGCTTTCTCTGTCCCTATATGTCTCTATGTATGCTTAAATCTTTAAAACTACTCAACTTATTGATGCGGTTTTTTTAATAGATTCAAGTGGAAGGTACATAATTTATTAGGTTTAAGACTAAGCGGGCGAAACCGTGGGCGGAAAGGTAGTATATAAAAGCAAGAATAAAACGTCTTCATAAAAGATAAACATTCGCTCCAAGTGAAATCGTTTGATTCTTCGTCTAAGTATCTCTTCAAGTCTAATCTAATCCCTTGCGGCTGGGTAAACAATGGATCGCTGTTGTGAATTAATTGCTTGATATCAGCTGAAACTCGATCGGGAACGCCAATATGTCTAGAAGTAGCTCGTATATAATCAAATATAAGATAATATGTGGTGCAATCTTTTGAATAAGTTTTGTTTGAATAAGATTTATGCTGATAACAAAACTATTAAATTTTCAGAACATTAATTATTAACATTATGTAGGTATGAATATTATTTTTGTTTGAAAGAAATACTTTTGTTATTTAAGAGGAGGCTCCCTTTCTCATTTCTGGCACTGAGAGACCGGTTACGGTACTAGACGCTAAAACAGCCGTAATAAAGTTGATTATCGCGTGCGCTCTTTGATCGCGTTCGAGCTCGAAAAGTAAGTCTCAATTCTTATTTCGTTTATAACTAAAGTAATAATTGATCTAGAGAAAAAATATCTTGGTCTTCAATAGTAAACTCTATTTTCTTACTGTTAACATTTATTTTAGACATAAAGTCCAAGTAAATCTTAAAAAAAATGTAATAATCCTTAAAAAAGGCACCATTTTTGAATAAAAAATGAATCGAGCGAAAATGTTACAATTATGTTTCTGTCTTGTACATCGAAAGAAAAAGACCCAATAAATCATATAATAAATTTCCATTTTGATTGTATGTGTGACTGTTTCAGAATATTAATGCAAATTCACATAAAATTTAGGGAGCTTGCCCTTAACCTACACCTAAAGTCTAGGTACTTATTCTGCAATGTAGTTAGCGTTACTATGTACTTGCAATTAGTTTCTTATTTAAGTAAAATAAAATTGAAACTATTCCGGAACTGCATTAAGGTACTACATGCAGAAACATTCCTACATTAAAGCTCACACCTTTTGATTTTTTTTTAAATCACGACCATGTTGACAGCGCTACAGTATAATATAATATAAAGAATATAACGAATGTGACATTGTAGCCGTAGTTATCGTCTTACTCGTAAATATAAAACTGTGTGTACAACTATGTATACCTACCTATACGTGCAAAAATTCCATAACCCGGCTGTGCAAACAATAACTTTTCCGCTATTTCAACCAGACCAGAAATTATTATAAACTTTTGAATGCGAACTTTGTTAGCGTTCTCGAGGTGTGTTGTAGAGACTGCGAGGGTAATATAGTATCCATAAAATGAGGAATTGAAAATGATTGGATCTTTTTAAAGCAGAGTAAATGCACTGAATGATATGATGTTTACATCTTTATCTTACGATAAGATTACTAACACTAGAATGTGTTTGACTTTAGATATGGTACCGCCTATAAAATGTTACATTTTTTGTTAATGTTTACAGCAAGGCTTAATAAAACAATAATAGCCCATAAATCAAGCGGAAGCATAAAATATGAAATAGAAACAAATGCAACCTTGTGTTCTAGCTTAATGTATGCAAATCTTAACGCTTTTCCTATATCGGTGTCGTGTAGCGATTAATTGTTTTAATGGTTCTATAAATAACATATAACCGTTTGTTTTCAATGACTTGTATGATCTAACGATGTTTGTTCGCATTCATAAGTGTTCAAGAAGAATTACAATATTATTATTATGAAATATTAATTGTGGTATGGATAATATAGGTAAGCCTTATTATTTATTTTGAAAGTATTTTATTGTAAATAATAGGTATCTTTCTCAATATAGGTACGCACCAAAAAAGCAGATTGTAGTGTCTAGCTACTCCAATTTGTTTGAGATATGAAACCTCAATTAATCAACATAACAACCTACATTAAAATATACGAGCCCTGCAACAAACTTGCTCCGGCTTGCATACTATGAGTTATATTCGATACAAAAATAACTGATAACACTATCAACGCAGATAATATGTTAACCGGCCGTATGCCATACCGCGATAACCCTGCAAAGTTTATGTCAACTCCGGCATATCGAGAGATATTGCAAACTTGCTTATAAACACATCAGCGAATATCTATAAATGCAATCTATATTATGTACATTTATAAACATTAAAAAATATTTTTGATAAGCGTAATTAATTTCACTTCTATCTCCGTTGCCATGCGTATTTCGCAACAAAAGATATTGTTGGTTATTGTTTAAACATTTTATTTTGAGGTAATTTTTTGAATTATTTATTTTAGAGATTATTTTTCCGACCCAAATATCGACCAATAGAATTGCACCATTCGACGTCACGTGGTACAACCTACATGGTATTATACTGATAATTTTTTGAAAATTTTCTCTGGTAGTTGCCACACGTCAAACTGACAGGTTGAATTCAATTGTGAAATTATTGGCCGACATTTGGGACGGAAAAATAATCCCCCGAATACCACACGAGCTTCAAAATTATCTGGCATTTCCCTCAAGGTTCCCTGCAAACAAATAAAGTCGTCAAGTTTTTCAGGAAAAATCACTCGCGCTTCGCGCTCGTGTTTTTTAACCTGAAAAACCTATCGGAAAATACCCGATAATTTTGAAGCTCTTGTGGTATTATAAGTGATAATATTTGTCTGTTTGATAAGATGAACATGCATTTTATGTGTTAAATCCTACCATGGACTTTGGTAGATATTTCATGACACTTTATGATTGATATTATTTCACGTATTAAGAAATATTGTGTAATCAGAAAGTAAAAAATATAAAATGATTTTAATAACAAACGAACTCTTTATCAGATTATAACCGCGCTTTCGTGTCCCGAATTCGCAAGTCAGATTAAAATGAATGTAAATTAAAATCTGTCCAAGCGTAGTCCGCAGTGTAATTTTATTATTAACTAAAATATATTTCAACTCGACATGCTCCCAAGAATTTCAATAATCTTGTTAGGGAATAGTTACGACATTTAATAAAATGAATAAATTGTGGTTTAAATATAGTGCAATGTGAAAATAAACTAAATATTGGCGACGGAATGCTTCTAGATGGTGTGTATATCATGTACCTACATAGTGTCTATAATATGTATAAGTAACTATCATAATGGGAGGCTTTGCTTAAAATGTAGGTAATCATTTAACTCATCATATCGATAATACGATATGTGATAAGTTTTATCGAATGTTGGAGTGTAACAATGCTGATAAGATAATGAAAGGTGTAAATAAGACTTGGGATAATTAATTACATTATATAACGGAATTGGTGCATTTTGTTTATATTATGTTTGATAAAATTCAAGGTCGACGCGAAGTTATATATTAAGGCCTTAATAGGGGCTAGCGACCTTGGCGACGATTTACAAGGCGGGATCGGGGGACCGGCGCGAATCTACCGTAGTAAAAGTACGTATAAAAATTATTAAAAAGATATTTGGATATGGAATCAAAATTTAAAACAACCATGCCCTGTGTTTCAATTTCATAAACACACTGAAAAAACACTACAATAATTGACGTTATATTGACTTAGCGTTTTGGTTTAAAGTCCAAAAATCGACCTATGTTCATGATTTTTTTCCAAAAAACCTGATTGTAAAATAAACAAATTAAAACAACCATGCCCTTTATCATATTCGAAACTTTAATATACATTTTTTTTAGATATGTACATTAAGAATCTAAGAAGAAAAACGGTTATAACTAGAGTTAATTTTCGTTATTAAAAGGGAATTCTACCCGATTCAGGCCTTAAGCCTGCTCAACACTCGCGCGCGAAGGAAGGCGCGTACCAATGAAAATTATTGTTTTCTGTGTTTGCGCCACAGTCATTAGTTCGCGCTTTATTTCGCGCGCGAGTGTAGAGCGGGCTTTATACTTATGTAAATTATAAAACGAACGATCGAGCAAAACAATATTTGAAATTATTCAGATTTCGTTATAAAAGGAAACGATATATAACTACGCAGTAAATTCAGATTTTAAATAATATGACTAGACACGATATAACTTCCTAATAGTTCATAATATTATATCTAATTTATGACATGTTTATGATTTTAAAATTTGTCGATGCACTATTATATCATTATTTGAAATAATAAAGTGGAAAGCTGTATTGGCGCAAATGAAAATCTGCCATTTCCCGATTGTTTATGCGAGTGAGCATGTAAATTGTACATCCCAAAGGTATAAATATATTCATAGTATGCATTAATAAACGGAACCTTTGATGGAATTTTATCAGTCATTGCGTGCATTCTGTAAATAAGTATGAGTGACGCGGGCGTCGATAAAGTTTGTATATTTTAGTCACATTTCAACTAATAGAGATGTTAATATGTAAGAAGACTAATCTCATTTATGTGGGATTTTATAAACTTAATAAAAACGTTCACACGAAATATTTGTAGTGTGTTATTTAGTTCGTTGATCAAAATGGTTATGTTATAGCCAAAATAAAACCTTATTAAGAATTGAAATATCACTTGAAATATTAAATTTGTAGAATCTTGTAATTACAATCCATTATACCTAATTAATTAAAACGTAAACAAGCCTTTTCGGCATGTAAAATGTGTAGATATAAAATGGGTTGCAGAAAATATTAATAATATTTAGGTATTGAGCCTAAAATATTTACGCCAAATGAAGTGGTATTAATGGTAATTTAAGCATATCAATAAAAATAACTACGTTAAAAACAACCGACTACAAAATCGGAAAAGTAAAAAATAAAAAAGATTTGATATTATTAATCACTACATATTATTTAGATGTGCTATTTTATTAAACAGGTTTGAAGTCGGTGCCAAGCAGGCAAGCACTGAGCACTTAGTATTAAGCCCGTGCACTAGTTATTTTTATTTAATACTTTAGTGTATTTTTCAACACGAATCAAACGAGCCCAAACTCGATAAAGTTGAGTTAATATATTACTGAGTTCCTATGGCCACCTTCCGATTCCATCATCAAATCAGCTCTATGTCATGATAATGTTTCATCGCTATCCAATTTATATACCGACGTATACAAAATTTCAGCTCAATCGGTTACCGGGAAGTGAATCAAAGTTACTTGCTACATTTCAATTAAGTCATCGAGATCAGACAAAAATGCTCATAAAATAAAAACTACTGGGCCTATCCGAATAAAATTTTTATGGGACCAATTTGACACCATTCCGCATCAAACAAAAAAAGTCTCACGTAAATCGGTTCAGAAACCTCGGAGTAATCGGTGTAGGTACATACATAAAAAAAAATATATACCGGCCGAGTTGATAACCTCCTCCTTTTTTTTGAAGTCGGTTAATAAGTATGCAAATATGTACGAAATATTTTAATTAATGCCTTTATTTACATAGAGAAGCTTTGCTATACCTATTTCAATAAAAAAACGCGATTTTTTTAATCAACAGCATTTGCATAAACATACTAAAGTTTAATATGATAAATTGTAAAATTAATAAGTCCGCTTTATACGCATTTAAATATTAGAACTTCACCAAGCTACACATTAATAAAATACACAAAATTAAATTTTACAAACATACGAGTTACGGCCAAGATAATTTAGATATTATTTGCGCGGGATAAATTATCTAAAGATAAATCAAATTAATTGGTTTATTCATACACAAATAGCATCGATAAGTACATTATACATAGTATTAGCAGAGGATAACGGCCCCGTCAAGGCGAACTTACAATGCCTTGTTTGCGCAATCTAACGTACGTGAAACATACGCACAGTGATATTACGAAATTACTATTACATTTATTATAATAAAAGGTACCACGAATAGAACCTACGCTTTTGGAATGTTGGTAATAGATACTGCAATATTTAGGGTTGTTTCGTCAAAATAATTCGACGAAATATAATATGTAAGCCGTTTTTGATTGCTATGAAATTTAGATAATGTCATCAAATGATACAGTTTTTATTTTGTTCAAAACATCTAACTTAAAAAAGATACGGTTTTATTTTGTTTTACCAAAATAGCGATGCACTAATTAGTGAAGTAGGAAGTGCATATAAAAGTAGATAGGTATATACTCGTAAATATGTCCACCGTGCCATTCAAGCACAGATTAAGATCTTGTTTTATTAATTAACAACGTGTGAATTTATGAAATAGGATTTCGTCGAAGTCGATACATTTCATAGGAATAAGTCATTAATCTAACACATACAAATGATTGTGCCCCACTTATCTATCGAATACATCCGGTCTTAATACGAGTAGTCATAACTTTTATTAGCTAATAAATATACGGTAACGTATTGAATTCATATGAATATTTTAATAAATACACTTCATTATGGTCTCGTTTCAACTCGCAGTCTAACTTCAAGTTTAGAGATAAAATATAATTGTTAAGATTGCTTCGAGAAGATAACATTAAAAGCTTTTAAAAGTCCAGGACTGAAATGATAATAATAACGGTGTATTTGCGTCTCTTTGCAATTCTAACTTTCTTCTTGAATTTATTGTTTATGCTTACCAAGTTACCAGTGGGTGGGTAAAATGTTATTTTAACCGTGTATGATAAATAATATTCTGTAATTTTACCTAAATAGCTAAGCAATCTTGATTTGGTAATACATATTCGTAAAGATCTAGCAAAAAATTTAGAAGCAGAACTGAATACCCTTTCGCATTTATAACATCGCCATATTCGTATTCCTAACCTTTAATATGGTAGCAAATAACATATTAGATCTCAATAGAATCATTTATATCTGACCCGTCACATAAATTATTCTCACACAAGTATTAACCTATAAGTACACAAACCATCAATCAATTACTATATTCAGTTAATCCAAAGTACAGCTCATTTAGAATTCCACTCGATTCTGTATTTATAAACAATTTACATCGACATTATAATGTAGTTAAGGTGTATTGAACAGAACAAGGCAAACTACGCCCTACGATTTCTATCGGTCATTGTACCATAATAAAACATTATGTAAGCGAGTCGTATCGCTGGAAGCACTCCAATATGTGTAGATAAAAACTTCAATAGTTCGTTTAACTAGGAAATAGATAACAATTAGTCGCTCTACATATGACTTCACTTGCATGAGGGGTATCGGTCAATGTCAAACTTTCTCACTTGCATAATTACGTAAGGATTGACTCAGGCATAAAGTATCATATTAGACTATTTTAATACAACAAGTTGTTTAAATATTTATTTATTTATTTAAGCCTCTATTGCTGATACAAACATACATACAAATATAAAACTAAATCTATCCTTAACACTATTATCTAACTGCTAACACATCGGATTTTCCGGTTTGTTGATCAGCGTGTCTTGTGACACATAGGCCTCTTCCAGCCGCTTCCACTCATTTCTATTCTTCGCATGTCTGGTCCATACTATTCCACCAATCTTTTTAATATCATCTATCCATCTCTTCACTTGTCTACCTTTCCTTCTTTTTCCATCACGTGGTTGCCATTCTGTTAATATTTGTGTCCATTTCGTTTTACTGTCCCTAGTCATGTGTCCCGTCCATCGCCATTTCAATTGCCTTATTTTCTTTATTATATTTTCCACCTTGGTTATGGAACTTATTTCTTCTGCTGTTTTACGATCTTTAAGTGTTACGCCTATCATACTTCTCTCCATTGCCCTTTGACATGATCTTAGTTTTAAAAGATGTCTTTGAGTTAGTGCCCATGTTTGGCACCCGTATGTAAGGCATGGCAAAACACATGAGTTGAACACTTTTCTTTTCGATATCATTGGAAAATATTTACTTTTAAATATTTCTTTTAATGACCAATATTTGTTCCACGCGTAAGACACCCTTCTCTCTATTTCTAACTCTGACTAGTCCCTAAATGATATTAATTGCCCCAAATATGTGTAGCTTCTCACGTATTCAATTGTTTCACCTTGAATTTCGATCGGTATTTCTTCCCTATTAGTCATCACTTTTGTTTTAGCTTTATTCATCGTAAGTCCAACTTCCCTACTCTTATCTTCCAGCTGTTTTAACATATGTTGAAGCGCATTACCATTGTCGGATATTAATACCAAGTCACCGCAAACCTTAGATGATTAAGTTTTTTACCATCGATATTTATACCCATATTGTCCCAGTTTAATTGCCTAAATATGTTTTCCAATACGGCCGAAAAAAGTTTTGGGGATAAAGGATCTCCCTGTCTTACTCCTCTAGCTATCGGAAACTCTTCACCAGCTGTTTCTAGTTTAACTTGTGCGCTTTTCAGCGGAGACCAGGAGACGATCAGGCTCACAGAGTACCTAAGTGAGGCGGCGGATGCTGCTCAACACAAATACCCTTCCGCTCAGCTAGTGCTTCTGGGGGATTTTAATGCCCACCACCAGGAGTGGCTATACCCATACCAGTGCACTGACCTCGCTGGGAGAGAGACGCGTAAACTCGCTATAGCGTTAAATCTCACCCAGCTGGTCATAGGAGCGACGCGGGTTCCTGATGTTGAGAGCCATACAGCCAATTGCTTGGATCTTCTGCTGACAACCGATCCAGACCGTTACTCGGTAGCGATTTCATCGCCGCTTGGCAGCTCCGACCACTGTCTGGTGAAATCTGTATCTGTCTACTCACCGCCCGATCCCAGTCCCAGGGGCTCTCGGCGCGTGTGGCGATACAAGTCAGCAGATTGGGACGAGATGCGTTCTTTCTTTGCATCTTATCCCTGGCGGCCTGTCTGCTTTTCTTCTGAAGACCCTTCAACCTGTGCGGATGCTGTGACTGATGTGCTGCGGCAGGGAATGGAGTATTATATTCCATTCTCCGATGTGGCCACGTCCAGCAAAGCTCAACCCTGGTTCAGAGCCGAATGTAGACGCGCTGAAGCGCTTAAACATGAAGCATATCTGGCCTGGGCTGATGCTCGACACCGCAAGGCCAAGGACGTATCTGAGAAGAAGAAAGCCTTCAACCGGGCCGCCAAGTCCTGCAAAAAGGCTCTACGGAAAGCTCGATTTGACCACGTTAGCCGTATAGGGAACAAACTGGCTTCTTACCCCTCTGGTAGTAAAGCGTTTTGGTCCCTGGCAAAGTCGGTTGAATCGAATTTCTGCCGCCCCTCACTTCCTCCACTGCTGAAACCGGATGGGTCGCTGGCTCACACTGCCGCAGAGAAAGCGAACCTACTTGCTACTCTGTTCGCAGAAAATTCACGTCTAGATCCCGCAAGCGCCAAACCTCCCAGTCTACCTGGATGCGAGGTGAGCATGCCAGAAATTCGCATCCGACAGACTGAGGTTCTTAAAACGCTGCGAAGTCTTGACGTGAACAAAGCTAGTGGCCCTGATGGAATTCCAGCCATATTGCTAAAAACCTGTGCGCCTGAGCTCGCTCCTGTCTTGACACGCCTCTTTCGCCTTTCGATGATGACTGGAAAAGTACCGAATTCATGGAAACTTGCCAACGTGCAGCCTGTGCCCAAAAAAGGCAGTCGTGCCGACCCCTCCAATTATAGGCCAATCTCAGTCACGTCCATACTCTAAGACTATGGAGCGTGTACTGAACAGCAGGCTTATGGCATACCTAGAAGCGAACGATCTACTCAGTGACCGCCAATACGGATTCCGCCGAAATCGGTCCACTGGGGATCTTCTAGCGTATGCCACCTACATCTGGAGTGAGGCCATAGAGAATCATGGTGAATGGATGGAGTTGGAGTATGGAGTTTCTTGCCGGTTCTTCTCCGTAGATACTGCTTTCCGAATCGGTGGTAAATTTTAAAATATGTAATGACGTTTCAAAAGTGCTTCTATAAGAAGTCTAATTGAATAAATAAATGTTTGAGTTTGAGTTTGAGTTTGAGTTTGAAGCGCTTGCAGTCTCCCTTGATATCTCGAAGGCCTTCGATAGGGTCTGGCATGATAGTCTTATCGGCAAGCTTCCATCATACGGTCTGCCTACCGGTTTTTGCGCATGGATCTCAGATTTCCTGAGAGATCGGTCGATTCGAGTAGTCGTCGACGGTTGCTCGTCCGACCAAATGGCTATTAATGCCGGGGTCCCTCAGGGATCAGTTCTCTCCGCAACACTATTCCTGCTACACATAAACGATCTGCTGAAACCCGGTATCTATGGGTATGCAGACGATAGCACCGTTGTGGAGAAATACGCATCCAGTGCGCGAGCCAGTACGGCACAAATCCAGTCTCTACGGGAGGCGATGGTCGAACGCATGAACTTGTCCTTACAGGCAGTGTCCGAGTGGGGCGAAGCCAATCTGGTCAAGTTCAATGCGACCAAGACCCAGGCGTGTCTATTCACCGCAAAACGGAGTCCATTCAACCTGACTCCGTCTTTCCAAAGTGTATCCGTACCGATAACTGACCACCTCGAGCTTCTTGGTATCACCTTGACGCCTACTCTCAATTTTGGTTCATACATTGAATCCAAAGCCCAAGTAGCCTCAAAAAAGCTCGGTATACTGGCGAAGGTGAGGCAGTATTTCAGTCCGGGACAGTTGCTCAACCTTTATCAAGCACAAGTCCGATCGTGCATGGAATACTGCTCTCACCTCTGGGATCTGCCAAGTACCAGCTGGAGACGCTTGAGGCGATAGAGAGGCGCGCCAAGAGGCTCATAAACGACGATAAGCTAGTAGGCAAAAAACTCCAGAGCCTCGCTCATCGCCGCAGAGTGGCAAGTTTATCGGTTTTCTACCGGATACACTTTGGTGAGTGCGCTGCGGAATTGCACGACCTAATTCCGCCATCCCCGTTTTTCCATCGTTCGTCGAGGCGCACAGATTCTAGGCATCGCCACATGGTTGATGTTCCATGTACCCGGACAAAGCGGTTCGGATCGTCATTCTTTATTCGAACCGCTAGGGACTGGAACATGCTTCCTGAATCTGTGTTCCCCGATGAGTACAATATGGAGGTCTTCAAGAGGAGAGTGAACAGGTACATTCTAGGGCAGCGCGCTCCATCTTAGGCCACATCTCAGCTTACCATCAGGCGAGATCGTGGCCAAGCGCTCCCCTATTGTACTGTAAAAAAAAAAAAAAAAAAAACTTGTGCGCTACTATTCGTGTATACGTTTCTAATTATGCGGATGTATTTCTTTGGCACACCCTGATGCACTAGTGACTTCCAGAGTGAGTTATGTTTTATTGAATCGAATGCTTTAGTATAGTCAACAAATGCGATGTATAAAGGTTTGCAGTATTCCTGACATTTTTCTACAAGATGTTTTATGACATGCATATGATCGACCGTTGAAAATCCCGCTCTAAAGCCAGCTTGTTCCATAGGTTGTTGTTCGTCTAAGAATGCCGTTATTCTTTTCAATATCAATTTAGAAAATACCTTGTAGATATTTGACATGAGACTTATAAATACTACGTTTTAAATAATTTACTGACCGGTTGGCTTGGTAGGTAGTGACCCTGCCTTCCAAGCCTGAGGTCGTGGGTTCGATTCCCACCCGGGGCAAATAGTTGTGATGAACATAGATGTTTGCTCTGTGTCTGGGTGTTGATTATCTATATAAGTATTTATTTAAAATTATACATGTATGTTTATCAGCCATCGGGTTACCATAACACAAGCGAAAGCTTAGTATGGGATCAGATCGTGCCGTGTGTGAAAATTGTCCTGAAATATTTATTAAAAAAAAAAACCTACTGATTAATGTAACGTTAAGCGTAGCAATTATCTTGTATAATTGAACTTGCAAAAAAATAATGAGCAATTACGAATGTAAATTTTTCTGTTAACTCATTTGCTTCCATTGAACATACAGTGTTTCATAGTTTATAGAAGCTCGTCGAAGTTAATCCATGTATTAAGAGATACTGACATGCGATTTATTGTGCACGCTACAAGGCGCAGTATGGTAACAAGTAACCTATACAATTAATACAATACGAGCTAATAGATGCAGTATAGTAATACGAGCTAAAATAGTATTGGTCTTAATAATTTTGGACAAAATTTTTATGATTTATTCTATAAAGCATGTCTCAGAATGCTTGCACATAATATTATCTGTTACAGGACATACGCAATACATACAATATGTTTAATTGTATGTAGGTTATTGAGCTATCTCATCAACTATCGTCAATCATATCGATATCTCTAAACGATAATGCTGTATTAATGCTAATCATTCATGCTAAATAATAGATTACATTGCATTGATACTGTTTAACCAAACTCGAGACTGTTAGTAATTGTTGAAAACGCTGAAATGTAAGCAGAGTCGTTTTTATCAGCTCCTTGGGGATGTAAACGGATTTAAAAAATAAAAACTCGGAAACCGAAGTAAACGTCTACGCTTTTTCTCTTGGCACGGACACCGCGTACACTCAAATAAAAGGGATATTTCCGAGGTTTAAAAAGGATTGGGTGTTTTCAGTGTTGTCTGATTACAAAGCAGAGTTTTACTTATGTATGACTCGTCGTTTTTTAAAATTGCGACCAATTTATTCATCTTTATTTATACAACATTAAAACTTTAAAGCTACATTGGAGTATCCAGCGCTCAGTGTGCAATAAATAAAGGACATCAAATACAAGCAAACTGACGCATTGGCAAATCAAAACGCACAAAGCCAAATCCAATGTAGTCTAAATCTCGCAAAATCATGTGCCAAGTTAGAGTTAAATAATACTTAAGGTCTATGACCTGTAAGTAATTCATAGAATGGGCGAGTGAGCGAGGTGCAGCCCGATATGGCAGGTGTTTTATGTAAGCGAACTGCGCCGGCGCACGTACCGATACCAAATGCCACTGCTATTCCTAAGCTGGTTAGCGCTTGTGCCAAGGCCTCAGTTGAAAGTAGATGTCGTTCATTAGAGCATTACGAAATAATTTAAATTCATATAAAACAACGCACAATGAAGCACAAATTAAGATCCATTCGTAAGAGGTGCTATCGGAGCTCGTAAGCGAGGCAGCCAGACAAATTCATAATGATATAGCCCATTAGGTAGCTCATAACGATAGCTAAGTATACGAGGTGAAGTATGAAAGCGTAGAATTTAAAACATAAATTAGATCCTAAATACGGTTGGTAGGGTACCGGGTGGTTAGGGACGTTGAATAACGAAGCGAGTAGGATGAGCGATCGGGATCGTCCCGGCTGCGAGGGAGACAAATGATAGGGCGCGGAGTGCAGCATAGTGTTCACGACGATCGATTAGCGGACTGGCCCGCGCGTCATTGCCGATATCGACCACAGTTCAAAATAACCGCCCAATTATACCATCATCACTTATTAACACGCGCGACAAATACCGCCAGACTAAACTCAAATAGTGGCTTTCACTGTGTGCTGGCAAAGCTTGTCGCATAGGCATTGGTGCATTGCATAGTAATGATATGCATTTCATCACTGCGTGTCAATATCCTCCACAAGGATTAAACTATTTATGCAAGTTTCTATTTG
>CAJQZM010041634.1:0-61238 GCA_907164665.1 Colias nastes | reverse complement strand
ACAATAATTTTGCCTGACACGTATGAATATCAATTAAGTAAGCAGGATGAGTATAAGTAGTAGCTATTGGCAATAGATTCCCTGGGCACTCCGCCATTCACCTCACGTAACCGACCGGTGATCACTTATTTAACTTGGAACCGTGATTCTATAGAAATGCAGGATCATTTTTTATTTATGAAATTTTCTATCGCATAATGGAATAATTTCCAAACTGATCAGTATTCTGTATAAGCCCCTTGGTGTGTATTCGGCTTTCCTAGATTCGATACAGCTTTGCATCGCTTTTAGAGATTAGCGTTTGATTGAATTTATAGTTTTATTGGCAATTCTGACAGGTATAATTTAATTGCTTTTATGTTTGCTTTTACAATATACACGGTATTACATTTGAATTGTACAATTATTGAATGGATTAAATAACAATAATATTTATGACCACCAAAGTTGATATTGAGGCCATATTTTTATATTACGTATTTGTTTACTTTTATCAGACGTTTTATCAATAAATATAAAATATCGATTCGTTAAACTGGGTGGCAGTTACGATATAACAAGAATGAGTCGACTTGCAACCGGGAAATACCACCCACCTATAGAATATGGTAAATAATGAAGTATTGTGTCTACATTTAATACGAATGATAGATTTATTGCTTAAGTTAAACTCTCATTGCATTTTTTTCTTTTATTTGGAAATCCTACAACATTTAATTACCAGCACTAATTAGTAGATTGGTTACATGTGTGTATTTAATTTAAGACTTATATGTCTCAATATTTCTCGGGAGGACGTATTTAGCTCCAATGAAATTGGCTGTGACCGAGCATAGTCTTATGAAATTTATAGCAGTCCGTTGCCTTTCCGAACAATAGCGTCTGAGACACTGAACGTTTATTAAATTTTAATCTACTTTATGAAACAACAAATGACAGTTACGTAGAATAGATTTTGTTTTTAATATATTACTTTCATTTGTCTAATTTTATTGTGCAGCATATTTGCAATAAAACAAATTCAATCCCATTATTCAGTAGAAAGTATTATTAATAGGAACACTATAGATAAAAAGCTACATTACTAGTTCTAGACGGTCTTATCTTTCTCTTTATAAATAGAGGACTAGTTTTTGTGTTGTATCGCAAGAAAGTTACCTAAGTCATAGCTAGTACAGGAAATGCAGACAGTCACCGGCGACGGAAACATAGGTGATATGATAAAAAATACTACGAAGGAAGTTAGTTTCTTTAACATTGGTTACAAGTCTTGTTATCTGTACACAATAATTTGTCTTGGCATTCAACAAATTTTCTGTAGCGACACTTTTTATTCAACAACCCGTTTAAAAAGTCTATACAAGTTTCCGTATAATCTCATTGCACTCCATTATACAGCCGAAGATTCTAAGCCAAGAACAAAGCTCGGCTAACTCGACAATGTGTTTAGTTTCAAGATTAGAGCAATCCCGTCCGACACCTAAACACGGATTTTAGATAACATTCAAACTCCGACCGCTGAATATAAATGAGATTTTAGCCATCTCCCGGCCCGGCTCCTCTGTGTAATTATTAGACTTACAACAATTGAGTTTCAAAATCTGATATAATTCTAAATTGAAATAAACGCGACGAAATTGTTGTAATAAATTATCGTCATGTTTTATCGAAACGGCGAGGGTTGCGTTTTCAAGAGCGAGTACGCACCCTCGCTTCCCAGCTGTTTGCGTCTATTACGATTTCAATGTCAAGTCCGATCAATAACGGCCGGGGATGTAAAATTTCGGGTGGATTCGGCGTGTTCCGGGAGCCGCGTCGGAGCCGCGGGCATACTAACCTACCGTAATACGCGGGGTGCGTTCGTAAACGATCAATAAACGCCAAGAAAGGACTCCGCTTTGCTTATAAATAGTCTTGAACTTCATCTCGGTCCCCCGCAGAATTCTCGAGTGAAAGTCTGAAAATATCTCCCATTGCGTCACAATCGCGTGCGTGTGTTGCGGTGAACAATGTAGTTCACACCTCACGAGTCTCGTGTGTCTTATAAAATGAATAATCAATATTTGAGGTTCGTGAGCCCCGATGCGCTTCACGATGCCGCGCGTCTCATTATTTAAATCAAGTGCACAATACCCGTCGGGGAGAAAGTTTGAATATTTCGACCAACGTGACATTTGCAACTGATGTGCATTTTTCACTTTATTTCAATGGAGATGGTCCCTCGTAACAACACATTTAAGTCGGTACATTTATATTGAAAGAAATAAGTTAAAGATAATAAAAATAGTTTTTAAAATATACCATACAAATACCATTAAATAGACGTCGAACAGTTCAAGCCTAACGATTCATAGACTACTTTGTTAATCGAAAAATTCCAACAGAAAGCGACTGAATTAAAATAACACAAAAGTTGGATGCTCAGCCCAGCTTACTATGCATTATGAGCGAGAGGGATGGAAATCGGCAATATTAGAGGATGAAAACGAGCGCTTCATTACTGGAATGTCGGCAATAACAATACGGCTAATGGCGTTCCAGCAATCTTCTCAATTCCCGTTCCACTAAAATATTCTTTTACAAATCCTCGACAACTGAAATCAAGCTTCAGATCTAACGATTCATAAATTATAAAACGCCAACTTTTATTACAACTTTGCTTTTATCACGATTTCATCGTAATAGAGTAATAAATATTCTAAAGTGAACATGAACGGATGTAGATGCAAAATAAGCTTGAAAACTTTTTCATACCAAGCATTAGGTACGTAGACGAAATAGTATAGCCACGAGTGCCGAAGTTTGTATAAATAAATGAACTATGTGTCATCGCTTCGTCTATACTAATATTATAAAGAGGAAAGGTTTGTAATTATGTATGTATGTATGTATGGTTTTCACGCATAAACTACTGGACCGATTTCAAAAATTCTTTCGCCATTAGAAAGCTGCATCTTCACTGAGCAACATAGGCTATATTGCATTTTCAAAAAAATTAGAGATCCTTACCAAAATGCAATAATGTAACCCAAGGTGTAAAAAATTCCTTAATAAAAATTCTGTCATCGCGTGCGCTGCGGAATCTATTCCTTGAAGTACGAGGATGGTTCTTATGAAAAAAAACGTAAATATGTAGGTACCACGGGCGAAGCCGGGGCGGACCGCTAGTAGTACAATGTACTTAAATAATATAATAAAACATTCCACTTGTAATGAGTCGCTATCATAACTTGTGCGACGCGGACGTGTAGGTAGGTCACGTAGCCAACGATAATTTCATTCATAAGGTAAATTGGTATTTAAGGGTATCGTTATTGTGTAAACGTGACAACTTATTCAATTATTCTACCTTCAACAAACACGCATTTTATAACGACCTTGTTGTGATTATTATTATAAATAGAACAAATCAAATTGTCAGTGTTTAGACAGTCTATTAGCTGTAGAATATAAAATATGGATAAATGAGAACTAACATGTAATCATTCAATATAAATAATTGTTACAAGCTAGACTGTTATGTAAACAATATGATAAACAGCTATATAAACTAACAATCATACAATAACCTTAATTAAGTAATAATTACGGCTAAACTATTAAACGCCATGAAAACCATCAATAGTAAAATGAAATCACGCAACATCCATTGGTTATAATAATTTGTTAACGTAATGTATTCAGAACACACCTCATAATTACATGAATCGCTTGGTTATTAAAGCAATGCATAAATGGCTCTGTATAAGGAAACTTCTTGATAAATATGTCCATGTGCACCAACAGAATGTTTTTTATGACGAACATAAAAATTGTGTGTCGCAAGCGATAACATAAATATGTACTAGTACTACATAATATATTTAAAATGAGTTACGCATTTTAAATATGCACACCATTTGGCCTTAATGGTAAGTGTAAAATATTTTGAATGTAAAGCGAATTGAATTAGAAAGACTTAGTGTGTGCTTGAAGTTAAAATAATGATTAAATTACTAGTCATAAAATAAAGTTACTGGGTAAACACTTAAGTAGCAATTTCAATACTTGCTTAAATAGTTTTATTTCAACTATAAAATACTTGCATAAATCTTGACAGTTTTCTAGAATAGTCAGGAGCGGTAACCTCGTCATCTAAGATAAAAAGACTTAACCCCGAGCCTCAATCAAACAAAAATCACACGTAATGTATTTATCCCATTAGCATCGTTGTCTCATACGATCAAAGATTTTATTAGACCAAACGTCGGTTGAGCTATGATTGGATTTGCAAACGCTGCGCTTGCGCCGTGCACTGTAATGCTAGGCGTCCATTACAGGCGGATCGGGCCGGGCCGCATCGCAACGGGCCGTCTCTAATGGACGCGCTGTTTGCTCCTGCGTCCACCTGTACGGGGCGCGGCGGACCGCCTAGGCGGATTTTTATCTAACATACGCTCGCCGCTCACATCCGCCTGCCTGCGTCCACTAGGCGGATCGGGCCGGGCCGGGCCGCAGCGCACCGCCGGCAGAAATCCGCCTGCGAAGCGATATCCGCCAATGCGTTGCGGCCCGCCCCGGCCCGATCCGTCGCTAATGGACGATGTTTCATACAAAACATAGGCCGGCGTATTTTTGCGTTGCGATGCGGCCCGGCCCGATCCGCCTAGTGGACGCCAGCCATAAGTGGGACGCGAGCGAGCATCGACCTGCCGGCCGACTTCAGGGTTACCGAGTTGCTTGTCAATCCACGCATGCCAACAAACTCTTACGTAACTAAATTTACACCATTCATCAACATAGTAATGCACTTTTAGTTATCCAACCACTTTACCATTCATTTCAAAATATCTCGCCGTTTTTTAACGCGCACTTCCCAACGTAATTGTTTACGGGGAACGGCGAAAAACGCGATGCGTATCGCCAAACCACTAACAATAATATTATCGTTATTGAGATAATAATAGTGCCTAGGGATCAACGACCGCTCTAGTTCTATTCTAGTAACAGCGACTACGACAAGTTACTATGTTGTTCGTAGAAAGGCGATTAAAGTGGAATGGAAAATCGCCTGGGTGATAGTGATCACGTACTCTAAACACAATCGTCTGTAAACAGCGGGCCTAATGACTCATTTCGTCTGAGAAAAACAAGCTGAAGGTCAGGCAGCTTGATTATTTTATTGCTCCGTTTTAATTTAATTTTTCTTCCAATGCAATAGCATTTGAAATCCGATGTCATGTATCGATACGAATATAGAATTATCCAGTTACATTAAAGCAATATGGGTCGTAAAATGATAAACAATAAAATGGATAGTCTCAAATGTCGAAAATAAATTTTACAATCTGTTTATCTATACTAATCTATACTAATATTATAAAGAGGAAAGGTTTGTAATTATGTATGTATGTATGGTTTTCACGCATAAACTACTGGACCGATTTCAAAAATTCTTTCACCATTAGAAATATGCATCTACACTGAGCAACATAGGCTATATTGCATTTTCAAAAAAAATTGAGATCCTTACCAAAAATGCAATAATGTAACCCAAGGTGTAAAAAATTCCTTAATAAAAATTCTGTCATCGCGTGCGCTGCGGAATCTATTCCTTGAAGTACGAGGATGGTTCTTATGAAAAAAAAACGTTAACATGTAGGTACCACGGGCGAAGCCGGGGCGGACCGCTAGTAAAGTATATACCTTTAGCAGAGTCAAGCGTGGGGTAAGTGTGGGCAGACAGTGAATTGCACTCAATAAATATAACCACAACACTATTATGGTAAGTAGACAATTGCCTTAGTCTACCACTGAATACTAAACAGTCATTTCTTTTTGTTTTCCACAGGAAGAATAACTTCTGCTAAACATTTTATTTAATTTTGCGCTAAACGAGAAACTTACATACCGCACTGAAACATTTGCTCAAATTTCAATGATACATAGTAAGCAATTTTTAAAGATTAAATTGCATACATCACGTTAGCTGCAAAAACCAGACTCGATCTCTTACCCAAGTATGGTATTAATGTTCTCTGATTGGATACTTGCGTTATCGTGATAAAAAGTTGATCGGAGACACACGAAATGGTGGAACCAGTCGGTGGCGAAGTTAAGATTACCATTTATAGGTTGCTACTAAAAGCGGTGACGAAAACTGAATGTAGCGCTAAGAATACGCAGGACGCAATGCTCGTAGTTGCGAACTTGCGACATAGTTCATCGTATTAGCAGATTCCTACTGATTAAAGGACTCGGTGGTAGCAATTATTTATCACGTCTCAGTAATGGAGCAATTACGTGTAGCGGTCTTACGAAACGATCGATATCTGAACTAGTATGTGATTGCGCGTCGTGCTATCATCGCTAGGCAACTTTTTCTGGTACAAGAAAGTTGCAACACGAGACCTATCAGGCATTCAGCCCTATTGTATCTATTAGCCGGCTACTTTCTTATTTCTTGCCATTTACGGTTCGTTGAGAAAATCAAGATGAATTCGTAATGGGTATTTGTAGAGTTATAAAGAAAACGCATGACATATCTCTCTGACGTGGTATCGTTTCCACGTTTTATATTCAACTGTACGACGTTAAGAGAGTTCAACATTACTTTGAATATATGTATTCAATAGTTACAGCAAATGTAAATCGTTACACAATATTAATATAAAATTAGTAACTATATTTCGTTGATTATTTCATTTATGCAGTCGACGAACGCAGCGTTCTAAAAACAAAATCGAATCGCAATCATTCAATTGCGGTATTAAACTGAGGCCCGGCCAAAACGATAAAGCTATTATCTCAGTGTGTTTGCCAGGCAAGACGATTTAAAATAAAAAACACAGCTAATCCACATGGGAAGCCTTGAGCGGGGTATCGAGTGGCGCGCGCTCGGATTCAGTTACATGGACGACCGCGCACTTGCCGCATCTTCGAGTGCTCGTCAAATTGTTATTTGTATTTTACAAACAAATACCGATGTAGACTTAAACTTTGGCCTTTCTTGTAAACAACCTTTCTAAACATCAGTCTCATATTGTATTTACTCTATTGAAACTGATTAATCGCACTTTATCTTACTCGTTAATAATGATGCTTATTTAAAACGTATTTCACATGCTAGGGCGAAGTTGAAGCAGTTAAAATGACTACCTAAACTTTAGTCTGCGTCTCCTGAACGTCGCAAATAAATCCTTCGAGACACTTTATGAAGTCGTTGAGCTCGTTAGTCTGATGTTTGATCGTGACAAGATAGTATCTACTTATGTACATACGACCGATGTGAAAATCGCTCACACGAAGAATTCATAAGCTCAGTTAGGTAGTAGGTATCAGCTATGAGTAACCGGTATGGATAATCAATACACTCGCAGACATCAAGGCTCCATAAATAGAAGAAGTGGACGCTTTTAATGATACTGCTCCGCGAAATCGTGCTTCAACTGTCGTTATTATCAATCACGCTACAACTTAGTATCTGTTTACTCCGATTACTGGGGTATCAGCGATCGTCAGACCGTAAAATGTGACAAGGAATGTGAGAAGTCTACACTGTTTACTCGATGTAGTAATATATTTCATCTTGGAAATGATAAGTATTGCCATAAAATGGAATATAGGTACCTGAAGTTTATACGACTTTTCGATTAATCCTGGTTTACAACTTTCGCTATAAAAATCCCACAGAAAGTATTAGACTAATATATGGGAATGCTAAGTTATGAAGTTTTCCCCTGGTAGCGAACAAACGAGGTAATGTCACGCGACGTGGAGCGAAACAAGTCTGGTAGCTGGTCGCTTTTACGCGATAAAGCAGTTTAGAATGCCTTAAATTATCTCGCGTGCTTGTAATATTCGATGGGGGCGCGTAAATACACAACTACTTTTCAATTAATCAATGGGTTTTTTGGAACCAATTTTATTTTAACAAAATTTCAAGAGAAAAATAACAGACATGAATTTTGTGTGCCAAATTCGTTGACTACATCGTGCGTCAGTTTATCGTCTAATTCAGATTCGGTCATAGCCGTATACGAGATAATGAAACTAAATTGAAGCAATCACCATCGAAACATAGGAACCTGATATTGCTAAGTCGTGATCATTATTATTATCATTGGATTTGTCGATTCAATTTCGCAACTGGCTGAGCAGGTTTTTGAATGTTATGATTTGTTGAACCGGCTAGAATTCCGAAAATCGCTCGGTGAAATGGTAGCTGGGGTAATTATTCAATCGTGACACCAAAAATACGTAGTACTCTGCAGTGCTGGTCAGTAATAAATATCAAACAACGACGGGTAAAAATAGATGCAGGCGCGGCGGGCGGGCGAATGACCGTCAGTTGACATCCAACGAGCTCAAGGCCTGAGGAGATTAGATACCAACTGCCGACGGTGCATAACAAACACACAACCGATGTACTTAGAATTGCAAAATAATTCAACGCCGCTCTAATGCTATAAAAACTCCACCTCATCTATTAAATAACTGAGAATTGGCAAAGAATCTGGGCGGAGCAGTCGAGCCGCGAGCATTCGTTTTTTAGCTTGATATATTTACAGATCGTAAACGTTATAGCGGAATCGATTTGAAATTTTTATAACATACGTTTTTGTTTTTCGTGTAACGAAGCGAATTCTCAACGTCGTGTAAATAAGAAACTAAGTTTAAACTAAACAATGTGTGTTTTAATTTAATGTCCTTTCTTTCCAGTTACCGGTATTTTAAAATAAACATTTGAATAGCCCGTGAAGTAGTCATAAAACATGCAGTGGGACGATTAAATTACAGTAGTGTTTATTTGGTAGAAACGGTAGGTACCGGGAGTGCGGGCGCCTCCCGTGACGGCGCTTTATCGCGAAAAGTGTCAGACCAGTGTTTTTACAGCGCTCCCTAACAAAAGCAAACTTTCACCTCCGCAAACCTTTTCTGTAATAAAAATATTTTACTGTCGCGGGTCTTACGTGTTCATTCGAACTTTCTAGTCTAGATTAGATTGTAGCAATGCTTACATAAAGTTTGCGAGTAAACAACATTTATGGATATAATTATCAATTTGGTAAATTTCACATAATGCTTCCACATTCAATTATTGACAAATAGATTACAAGTGTTAAAATATGTATTGTATTTACAATCAAAACATGCTTGTCCTATAAGCACCTTCATTATTTATCAGACAATATTCAAAGAAATGAATGTCAAACTGTCAAAACATAACATTGGATGTGACATGGATGTGACGTAAAATAAATCTTTGGCGAGTAAACAAATAACTCATACCGAAAATTTGACGAATTATATTTAAACGGGTAAAATGTATATGCTTAACAATATAAATATGCATATGTAAATAAATATATTTAAGCTGCCAGCATTTAAGTTCAGTCTGGTATCGAATTGATTGTATATTGACATCTCTTAATACAATAATCGTGATTGCCGAATAAGGATATATCCGAATACGGAAACACGTAATTATATTCATTTAACCTAAATGCACTCACCTTAATCTGATATGAGTTGACTTTATGCTTCGGCAAAAGGTTGAAAGTGGAAAAGTCCAGTCTTCTCGAAAATATTCCGTTTGCCCCAGCACCAGCTCTGTAAGAAAATAAAATTGATAAGTTGAAAGTAAAAAGAAAAAATACACAATTAAAATACCACTTACGTATTTTAATATATTCTATTATTATATACCTATTGGTGAATGTATTTTATTATCATGAGAAATAATGTTAAGTATATAATAGATATTTGAAGATATTAAATATTTACTTCATAATTCATAATATAATATGGCCTGGGTAATGTAATTAATATGAATTATGAAGAATTCATTAAGCGAGAGGCAAGTGGCAACCATGTTAGTAAAATTAATTAATCTCACAATAAATTAATAGCGAAAGTAAAATATTATATTGCTTCAATTTATCTAAGTTCTAGGACACAAAGTTTATTAACTTCAGCAGTAGAATACACATGTACATCATCTGTGAATAACAACTTTATACAAAACAAAACGAAGCGTTAACATACGTTGTATTTTACGGCCCACCTATAAAATACCTTGTTATACTTTAATACGACACAATGCGAGAATAAGTACAATATAAAATATTAAAGAATAACAAAGAAAACAAGATCTTTATTTCTGAACATCCATTTTCTGGCGGAGCAATCAATTATAGTGACATTGTAATATTACTTCGTCCATTAAAGCATAAAATTGATGCTATCTGAACGAAAAATAAGTTTTGTTCTGGTTGAATTGGAATGGTAACGGCAATACGGTCGTTTATAGCGAAACGCAACGCGCAGCGGTGGCGCCGCGCCGCGCAAAAAGCGAAATAAAACGTCAAGGCTACGCGAAAAAACTTGTTTTTCATTGCCAAGGCCAACCGAATTAGATACCGGGTTTCATATCTCGCGGGCGTGTCAACATAGCATTGTGTTTACATTCGACAGATAAAAAACTTCGTCGTCCATTAGGTACATTATTTTCGTTAATCATTTTAGGTATGATCTAGAAAATATTCCGTGTTTACGTGTTTTATTATATTGGATGTTTTAACTGCTCCGATGATTATTGTATTAGAATTTCTTGTTTTGTTCATAATATGATTGTGTAATGAGATGCGAATTTAATATTATGTTAAGACTTGGTAATATTGAATTATTAATTATTATAGATTTTATGTTAATAATGTTGCACGCGAAGGTCAAAGTTTCGTACACATATTTTAGGCTGTGTCATACAAATAACGGAAGTTAGCAAGACTTAATGTTGGTGACCTTGGATGAACAATACCTTAGTTATTTAAATCAACAAAAACACAGACAAACGTTGGCCCAGTTACGTAAGTGTACAATTTTGACATTTAAAAAAGATAAAGCGAATTGTATGAAGGTCACTGGATGGTTACACGTGTATGCTTTGTTTATTTTCGGGTATGGTGTTGCAGGTCTCATGTCGAGCTTGTTATTTTTTTAAGTGTGCGATTTGATAAGACTTCTAGAATCTACAGACATGTAGGTAAATAACATCGACATGCTCGTAGCTAATTATAGCTACGATAACGCTAAGGATTACCTTATAATCAACAAATTAAATATAATAATCAGTAACGTTGTATTTATGTATCTATTTCCTACTTTTATTTGCTACTTTTATAATGCTTCGATATGCTCCTTCTACTATCCAATTGTTCATTTTTCTTCAAACTTTTCCTATATCCTAAGGTTGCCTGGAAGATATCGCTTCTTAGCGATAAGGCCGCCTATTTGTACCGCTCCATTGTTTGTGTATTATTTTTGTTTGATTTTGTTTTGTTTTGTGTGTGCAATAAAGTGTTTATTATTATTATTAACGTTTTATGTCAATTTCAAAACAAAGAAAAACATGATTATGAATTGTGAGTTTTATTATAAAAAATTTCCCCTAAACAGGTTATGTAAAAATTAAATAAATACGAAACCCACTAAACAACAACAATAATAAAAAAACACGTCATGCTCGATGTCGTAACTTAATAATAATATTCAAATGCAACATAATAAAGCAGTTAGTTTACGAGTCAAACTTTTTTGAATCGATACACGATCGGGAATGCAAAATGGCTGCCTTGGCCTTGAATATTGAATAAAAATAACTATGTTTGTGTGCCCTGGCCCCTGATGCTTTATCAAAGGAGTTTGTATGTGCGCGTGTCAAATTGTTATTATTACTTGCCATATAAAATAATACGTGTATAAATTGCTGTTAATGTATCCTGTGTTTTATTTATTTACGTTTCTTATTAGCCGGAAATAATAGTCTGCTCGGTGAATGAAATAGCAATAACAATTTTTTTTAAACATGTGTATCGTTTGCTAATAATTATTGTATTTCCATTTTTTTTTAATTTACATTATTACTTCAATCGTTAAGTTCGGTTAGTACCTACTTAGTAGCCTTAGCTAAAATTTTCCACCCAAAATTTCCATTTCATTACGTCTATTTTTTTCTCTGTCCCCCGAAACACTAAATACAGAAGCCGTCTGTTTAGTACAGAGATAAGCTGGATGTTCATTGTGATTTGAAAGTAGACACCTAGTGGGAGCTCGGGAACCGGTCCTGACTTTCTCATTCAGCCCACGGCCATGATCGAACATATCTGAGCTTCTCTATAGGGTGAGCAATTTGGAAAAAATACATGCACGCAATTCATGCAGCCGTAAATTTATTATGTAGCTATTTAGAGGCCTATCTAGAATGTACGTTGAACCAAAAGTTCTAGAGGAGCAACCGTTTAGAATTTGGCATACCTATTATACATATTTGATTTTACATATTATAAGCATTGAGGAATAAAGCCGTAAACAATTTATTTTGTTCATAGCAAATACGCTACGAGATACAAATCTGTCTTATCAAATTAAACAATTTAAATTCATTGGCCTGACAGTCCGTACAACTGTACCGAAGAGTTGGAGAACATAACTACTTCAATAAAGTTGACCTCCAAAGGGTTAATAGATTCAAAAGTCGTGCTGATCTTATAGACTTGTTACTGGTAGACACAATTAGAGAGGAGTCGATAAGCCGTAGCCTTCGTCTCAAGAGCTGAGAAAAAATTGGCGCGTAAATATAGCGAGACTATAAATCATGACCTTACTTATCGTAGCAAAACAACGTAGAATATAAGAACGTATAAAAATAACTACTACTAATTACTACTACTTTTCCGTTTTTGAAGTCGGTTGTTTTTAACGTAGTTATTTTTATTTAATACTTTCAGCTCAATCGGTTACCGGGAAGTGAATCAAAGTTACTTGCTACATTTCAATTAAGTCATCGAGATCAGACAAAAATGCTCATAAAATAAAAACTACTAGGCCTATCCGAATAAAATTTTTATGGGACCAATTCGACACCATTCCGCATCAAACAAAAAAAGAATCACGTAAATCGGTTCAGAAACCTCGGAGTAATCGGTGTACATACATAAAAAAAAACATACCGGCCGAATTGATAACCTCCTCCTTTTTTTTGAAGTCGGTTAAAAACATAATACATATTATGACAAAGTAAATGCAGCTTCAAGGTGCCTTTGTGGCGCCATTTAAATACGAACGTGCCTCGAAATTTCTTACTATGTGACCTGCGCCTCATAATTAGTCGGTACCTACGGATGTTGTCGAGGACTCGTCAGTCACTATGTCAATACACGTATTGAATTATCATACTGTCTGCGAGCCCACATACAAGCAGTCGGAATAAACATCGTGTGCTCAGTTCAAACACAGACCCATTAATCTAAAGGTTCGAGACTCTGCACGTGGGTGTTGCTTGCATTGTCCGCATTGCATCATTTACCGATCACGACGCCATTTAATTACCGTAGATTTATAAAATGAACATTCGTTATACCGACCAAATTCAAATGTAAATGTATTGTTATAAGGTTGTTATCGCTTACACTAACAGATTGTTTTGAAACAATCCCAGAATGAATTTGTGAACAAGGTCGAAAAAAATCCACAGCAAACATTAATCTGTGTCGGCTTTGCATATCGAATTTTGCTGAATGATAGAGTGAATATCGAATTGTTTAGATAAGTAAACGGCATTAAGTCATGTGCACACGAATTTAAAAAGGGAAGTAAGCGATATTATATGATGTGATCTAGTCTTTACAATGCATTGTGGAGCGCGACGTAAACAATGAAGACCTTGGCCTCGGCCGCACAATGGGCCCCACTAAATTCGATTACTTAACGCGCGCCGCTTATTTTGTTCACGGTTTTTAATAAAAAAAACTTCGCCACTTAGGTATTTCCCTATAGATTATGATGCGGATATTATTCATAAGGTTTTGTGAAGCAAATTAATGTTGAAGGCAAAAAGTTTTTAGTACTAACCATGTTCAAATATTTCATTAACTAAACATATTTGCAATCTAGTTGTAACATATAACGCGATATTATTTCAGTTTCTCAGTGTGATAAATCACTTAACTCTGCAGTTCAGATTAAATTACATTTAACGCGTGACCCACTTACTTGTAAAAATAATACAACGAGTACATAATTATTTGTATAAACACACTTTTCAGAGTAATGTAATATGAAACCAAATGTAATATTTAACTTCTCATATAACCGACGTTTGTTAAATTCCTAGTAACCGTTCGAAACATCAACATTAACAAGATTTACATAATAAATTCTTGTAGCAAACAATGCCCGGAAATTATAAGACAACTGATATGAATTATTATTTTATTACGATTGGCTGGCAAAATTTAGGTTAGGTCCTACTTATTATGCTTGAGAGTTTCTAAAATTCTAAAATAACCCCTCATTAGAATTCTATCGAGTATCGTCTAGGGAACAAAGACGCCGAAGATTCGCTCGGATTATATCAATACCCTCATTAACAATTCGAGACGAAATGTTTCTTTGAAGTACGTTTCGTGCGGTGGACAAAGGAAAATTCTGTTAAACATAAAGTAACAATACTTCTCGCGTGACAAAAAGTCACAAATCTTTCATGTTTCATCGAAAGCGTTACGCATTTTTCGTATAAGAACTAATTGGAAAATAGGTCGAGATGGTCGCGCCCGAAACAAACGGGTAATAAAAATAATTAGGCAATTAGTCGAATAGTGCGGAGGCGTGCCTTCGATCCACGTTCATTGTATGTAAAAAAGAGATAAGCGCTCAATTGAGCGTAACAAAACAACTTATAAATATCCAGATTCGTTAAGATTGATGCATGTAAGAATAATTTGCATATCACTACTTGAAAGCATCTATATAATCAATCTTCGTAATGTAATTCTTAAAGTTGAAGAAAATGGTGTAATATAGTATTAAGAATATGCAGATTATAATCTTCAGGTCCACTAATTTGATTTCCAGATAAACATAAATTAAATATAATAATATGTAATATATTACATATAAGTATAGCCCAGACGAGGTCGAGGCAAGCCGCCATTTAATAAATATAATGAAAAATGGACGCAAATTACAATTGATCTTTATGATAACATATTGTTATAAAACTGAAATATATCAATACTTTACTTTTAAAAATATTAATATTGCTTTTTCTTTCTCAAACAAAAAATATCGAAGATAAATGGTACTTAACAGTCCCGAAGTGACAAAATAGAACGACAACGTTGAAATATCCCATAAATAAAGCTGATACATAATAAAAGGTAGGAGCTCCGAGCCATTAAAAGTGTTTTTAAAATAAATTTTATACTTCACGACTTCTATTTTTATGATCAGAAAACTTCAAGTTATATTTTATTTTATTTGTTATGAAGTGTGATATTATGTTGTAGTAAATAAACATCATTAGTAATTTGCTAAAGGACCATTGATGTATTGTAGGTTACATTTTATTTAAATATTTATAATTTGTTATTAACTTTAATTTTCGCACCTAAACTATGATAACTTCTTATTTTCGTAGATATTTTAATGGTGATGAGTAGAGGAAGAACACACAACTGTCTTATTTCTTATTAAATTAAATGTTACTTGTCATAGCGTAATTTCTTGAGTATTTTATTAATTCGTAGTAAAGGTCCTTGTAAGTAAATGAATTGAAACGGCATCGAAGATAGTAGATACAAATGTCACAGTATTTTTAATTATAAAATATGCCAGATGCTCGACATCAAAAATAAATACGGAAAATGTTTCGAGCACAACTTGACGACGATATAAAGAACTGTATTATTAGGTTCTTGCCAATGCAAATAACAAGTACTTGTTATTTATAAATTGGCAACTTTAAAAACAATTGCTAAGTATTTTTTTTAGTACGTAAATGAAGCAAATATTTCTTGTTTCGCTTATATTGCGAAGTAAAATCGATATTACAGTTATAAAGATTATATCTATATCTATATATATATATATAAAACTCAAAGGTGACTGATATAGTGATCTATCAACGCACAGCCCAAACCACTGGACGTATCGGGCTGAAATTTGGCATGCAGGTAGATGTTAGGACGTAGGCATCCGCTAAGAAAGGATTTCCCGAAATTCTTGCGGGAACGGGGAAAAACAGGGATGCACGTACAAAGTCGTGGGCGGAAGCTAGTATTAGATAAAAGTCATAAAAAATCCTTAAAAAATATACGAAGTATGTCTGCTTAAAAAGAAAATATCGTAAGCGAAATATGTCCGTAGCAAAAATACTTAACTATTAATATTCCGAGGGAATAATAGGACGTAGTTAGTTTGTGCATGGCATTTAAAATAAAATATAACCTACATCCTCACGAAAACTTAAGTTTATCGCATATACGTGGGAACTGGGAACCTTAAAATGTATAAAGTAGAGCGTGAAAGAGCGGGCATGCAGCCAATGTGTTTTCGCACGTAAAGTAATAAGTTTTCATTAATTAACTTTTTATTTGCTGTTAAAACGTTTCCTTTAATGAAGCTGTGCGAGAAAACATTTTAATATAACATTACGCATATTTTATGCTGATGTATGAATTTATTTGTACGCTCGAAAATAAAAGTGTATTGAACAAATTCAATACACTTTTATTTTCGCAAACAACACATACAGTCAAAAATAACCGAATGATTCGACTCAAAAGCGATTGCTGTCAAAACAACTTAACGTTTTCGCACAAACAATACCGCCGAGCTCCAAGTGACGGAACACTAGAAAATCTAATATTATCTTAGTCTGAGCAAATAGCATGCAATACTATTCACATTTAGGTACTGTTCCTTGAAGCAATACATTTTGCAAAACATTCATGTTAAATTATGTATCTATTATAATTTATATGAAGCGTTTTATATTTTACACATCATTTAGTTTACATATTTTACTATTAATCTGTAAATAAACGCAACACTTCTTTCGAATATTATCCATGAGCCTACAAAAATGACACCCATAATAGCTGTTGTCGACAGGAAATATGTCGTAAAATGGAGTCATATCACATATGTAAGGATCACTTGTACACGACGTCTTAATTAAACTATAAATCAGTGTCTACGTTTACTAGACAAAAAGACAACATTTTATTGCTACTTAAGAGTTAAGAGGCACAACAGTAATTGCACATTAATGTGTCGCAAGCGCAGACATCGTTCAATTACGTTCAGACCTTATAGGTCATCAAAAGTGTATCTTTTAACGTGGTTATTTATTTAGTGTTGTTTTTTTTGAAGAGAAATAATAATAAATAGATATGTATATCGTCATCGTGGGAGAGCCTCTAATAACATACATACTATATTTTCACACAGTGTATTTAGTTTCGAGTTAGGCAAAAAAAAATATTTATATTAGGTATTAACCACTGTAACAATTGTAACAATAGTACAGACTACAGCCTTTAAATTGTTATTGATGAAATACACTGTTTTTATAGTAATTATTAGCTATAAGTAACAAATACCAGATACATTACTTTGCAATTGAAATAAACTACGCAGTTAAGAATATAACCCTTATATCGTAGCATGAATCACTTGAGAATTGAAAATCAATTCTTAAGAGATATAAATACACTCGTAACACTCGTTTCATCTATTTACATTATCGATTGCTATAATTTATTTAGCTATCACGTTGTTTCTTGACCAAGGACAACAATTCTGTTATTAACACACGCGATACAATAGCTATGCGTTTAAACTATCTTCTAGTTACGTATTATTTATATGATAATCAACGGAATGACTAGAAAAACATTAATTGATTACATAATATTGTTTCCCGTGTCCTTTGTTATATAAAACAGAAAAGAGGCAGAAAACATACAAGTGTAAGGCAATTTAAAATAAATATAATTCAAGATATTATCTAAGTGTTTATAAAATCATAATATTGTAATTGCAGTGTTAGCAGCGCGATTAATACATATATTTACGCGTTTATTTATAAGACCAATAAAGACATTCTTGATAAGTTGGCATAAACACGTCAGTCATGCCTTTAATAATAACTATTAGCGCACTATTAGGTACAAGTTAGGTGTAAATCAAACAAACCATTGCAAAAACATGAATGAGATATTAAGTGTTTGTTTTGTACAAACATTATAATATAAATAGACATTTAAGATAAAAAGTATGAGGACAATACGTGCCTATAAGTAAATACTCTACAATTTAAGTGCAATTTTTACTGCTGCAAATTGTTTATAACCATGAAGTGTGACAGCGGCAACGTGACCTCAGTTGTTTCATAAACAAGTGCATAGAAATACGACGCAATACGCCAACTAAGTATGTGTTGAGGATGGTTAGTTATTTATGTAAGGGCGGTTGCAGTTTATAGCCGAGCAACATAGTAATGAAAACGCAAATGCACGTTTTAAAAATAACACTAGTTACATAAGCGGTCGTGTAGATAAGAATGTTGTTCCGTTCAAAAGGCAGATAATTGTTGCGTGAGGAACTCAATTATGATTACAATGTTCTATGTAAATGTTAAATATTCTACCATGCATTTTTAATATTCACTATGTACCTACATGCTCCATGCCGTTCGCAAACTAAACGAATATCGTTCAAGAAATTGTGATGTGATATGTTTCAAACACATTGTATTGATACAAGAATGCATCAGAATGCATCATTTGATATCTAGCTGACAAGTCAACGCAACCATAAATCTGCTATCTAATCTAAACGTCATTCTCAGTCTATTGCGGCAGATATATTTCGAGATTTACTAGCAACAGAGCCCTCTGCTTATATGTAATGGAACTAATATGTACACATAGGTAGTCTCACATAGTACATGGATGGAAAAACTAACAAATTAAACTCAAAGCAAGAACACTAAACCAGAATGAAGCTTAAGGAATGCAATTGATTTAAATGGCAAACTAAGATTCCCAGCAGGGAGAAATGTCTGATAAATTAAGTATCTAAATGTCAGTCGATTTTGAGACTAATTACGGAGCTGTTATCTTTCTGAATACATGAATATTTAACGGCAAATAGACATTTATTATTTCAGCGCGAATTTTGTTTTGCTTTTAGCTGCAGTCGTATGATACAAATAATATTTAAATAGAAAATTATTTTCATGAGTTATTATCGTCGCTTAACATTTAAGATAATAAAAGCAAGATAGGTGTTCGCATTTATTGGACAACTGAAAATTATAAATGTTATATTTCAACGCGGAATAAATTATTTCGACGGTGTTGATATTTGCTATAATAGCCTATAGATATCGTCAATTATTGCGATACTGAAATGATTTCATTATTTGCGTGAACTTGCCAACAACGTTATTTTAAATGCAAACACAATAAAGCGGCATTTTAAAATTCCTTATTGGTTATTACAAGGGCGTACATTTGAATGTTAAAATTAAAGGTTATTTATTAGTCAGTTCTTTAAAGAAACGAATCTTCAATGGCGGCGCTTATCATTCCCTCTCGCTCACACACGGCCGTACGGTATGCAAAAAAAAAGGGAAAAATAAAATCACTAAAATGTATTTGATTTTCCCTATAATAGTTTTTATCATAAATTTACAATGACAATTATGCATTTGCGAAAGTAAATAATGTTTTATTGGAATTTGACAAAATATGTTCTTTGGGAAAAGTTGTTCAGTTTTATGGGCTTATTACAAGTATTATGGGGATTTTATTACATTCTGTATACGTAAATATGATAATTCATATAAATACACAAATACAATAACAAAAAAGTTTGTCAACAAACAATTTGAAATAATTAATAAAATAATTATCAATTTACGTTATTTTTATTTTCTTTTTTGCTGATCCTACCATCTGTCAAAGTCAGCTTTGGCCGCCATTGAAGATTCGTTTCTTTATTGAACTGACTAATACATGCGTAATTTGTACTTCATGCGGAGACTCGAGAGAATTGCAAGCTATAAAGAGTTGAAGGAACAAGATGGTAACTACATAGGCGTAATTCTTTTATTGACGCGTCAATTTGTCGAGCAAATTTATGTGCTGCATGATGCATCCTCAAGGGCGTAATAAATATCGAGTGCAATGTATTTTCATTAAAGACAATTATTTTGTTACCGATGAAAGTTCTTTTTAAATTGGATAACGTAATGCTGGTCAACTTGTAACCTTCGTAACATGTTGTCTACAAATGGAAGTTGTAATTTATAGCATGTTTAATTTAGAAATACATACTTAAAAACACCATGCTAGGCTTGGTATTATTTTTATGCATTTCTGAAACAGAACTAAAGTGTCATTTAGAGAACGGAATCGGGTGTTATTTTAGTCCGGTATATAGCTTCGTTTACAAATTTAATTGCATTGACGATCGCCCGCTGCGCGCCGCAAATAGCACGGCTTCGTCCGTGAACCTATCCGAACTTTCTCCATGGAAACGAGACCGTTTTGAATACTAGTAGGATTAAAAGGTAGGTACTTAATGAACTAACGAAGAAGTAATTTGAAGAAACATTAAACTTTCCCCATAATAAATTTTACCTCTGTGATTATTCCGCACATGATAAAATGACAAAGTTACAAATTATATTAAAGTACTGAACTTCGTTATACTTATAACGGTTGATATAGAATTAGTAAGAAAGTTTCGCCTTCGGTAATTGGAAGACGGCTTAATCTTAAAAGCGTTGCTTAAAAGATAATAATTTAATGTACAATGTGAAGTTAATTGAAACTTGTTTTCTAACTATGAACTGGTTACGAACTCGATTAATAGACATGAAAGTTAAATCAAAAATTTTGACACATGTATAATAAATTACTGGTCAATTGCGTCTGAAGCCCAGAAGTTTGAAGTAATTTTGTAAATTAATGGCCGAATTATGCATAACTCGCTCTACACTGTCGTTACTTTGCCGACAGTCTGAATTATACCAGCTGGGTACAATAGCCATGCACCGACATATTATGTACATTGTACCTACGTGCATACAAAATGAAACGTTATTTCTCTATTTAGTTGTTAATTAAAGGGCCAATAAGTACACCTAAAATAAAACAACTGAACTTCAATAATTTTTCAAGACAAGGAGATATTAATTTCTCAAGAACATTAAAATGGGGATATTTTTAGGCAATGAAGGAAAATACATAAACTATACAATGAAAATGTAAATCGAAATACAAACTCGATGCGATACAAAATATCCAACATTTCCAACATCGCTATCGTTCTGCGATCCAGCGCGACCAGTTTCGAGTTAGATTTCACATTTCAGATTCGCTTGTTCCACACTAATGTTATAATAAATTTTGTGTCCGTAATTGTCAAGTGAACCTGAATTGAAGGGGACCTCTTTGTTGCATTATACTAGCCATATAGGTGTGTGCCCACACGAACCCAGCACAATGCATACAATACACGCGTAAATATACATCTTTTCACGGCATCGCTATGCATAATCGCATGCATTTGCAAGTCAATTGCAGCGCCGTACTTTTTAAGCTTTACAAATGTAAAAATTGCATTGTTTTCAAACGGCCGGCGTCTGATCGCATATCCGACTATTATCGACCAAAAACTGAGTACAAGGTCGACAACGTGACGAGCCATTTGAACGCATGTTCCGAAAGAGATGCATATAGAAGGGAATCGGTAGAATGTATTCGGCTGCAATTTATGCAGGCATGCGCCGTTGCGTCGATCACGCCCTAAAAACGACGTTAACGAGGCTCGCCGCCCTCTTCCAGTGCAGACATGGGAACGGAAACCACCGCCTTGTCCGGCTTTAAGTCCAAGCACTTAAAATCGTAAAGCGAAAGTTTCATTCATTTATAGCAACGTAAATTTTGCCTTCCGTTCTGATCAGCTATTTACGAGTTTACCAGTCTAGTGCACTATAATAATGGATTAATTATAAAACAGGAGCTTTCGTTGCTCGAAAGTTTAATTATAATAATTCTAATCATTTTAAAATTATTATATTTTACGTTTCAATATAATATAGGTACCTTCAGTTAAGAGCTCAATGAGCTAACGGGAATTGATTTCGCGAACGACTTTGCGGTTTTCATTTCATTTGCATTTGATCTCGTATTAAAAATACTTAGTACATCTTAATACCCTTTTGCGGCCTCCCCTCGTATCGGCCGTTTCACGCGCCACTGACGTATGACTCATAGCAGTCGCGCCTTAGCGTTCACTTGTTTTTTTTTTTATAATGCACTAGATATTACAAGATGACGTTTATACCTAATACGAACTAATATTTAAAATAATATAGTAAGAGAATATATTAAGAGAATTTTACTAACGTTCCTTCTATATTAATCTTCTGCGAACGCGGCAAAAACTACTGCCGCTATTGCTTCTGATAAAAAAGCTGTAGCGAAAGCATGAAAAAAACAACTTTTATCTATATGCGGATGGAATCGAACATTTCAATTTAACTGACAGCGAATTATGATGCTTCAACGCTACGTAATATCACAATTCACAATGTACAGATACAACCAGTAGGGAAACTTCATACAACGCGTTCGAAATGGCTCACGCACACAAGCAAGCGTGTCTAAGGGTATTCTAATACATAACTGTCAAATGTCATAATACCCTTACGATTCTCGTAAACACGCTTGCTTGTGTGCGTGAGCCATTTCGAACGTGTTGTTTCAGTTTCCCTACTGGTTGTATCTGTATATTGTGGTAATATTTAGTTAGGTGGGCTCGTCTCAAGGTTACAAGAAACGTGATCAGACTATTTTTTGTACCACAATCATTTCGCGATCCAAATAAACACCGTCGTTATAAAAACTGAATCGTGTCACGAGATTCATTCTTCGAAGCACGCTGCACTGTTTTCGAATTTAGTGCCGACTGCCGATTATATTTTATTTCCGACGCAAAAGGCCATGAAGCAGATTATTTTTCAAACTAAAACGCGACACACCCACGTATGTCATACGTTATTTATTGCTACGAACGGGTTTGACAACGTCGTTATAGTTGCGTTGATACAATATAATAACAGGGTGTGATTTAGAAAAAGTCGATTTTTCTACTATTTTTAAATTCGAATTGATGTTAGTTGTCATAAAATATAATTAACCGATACTTACGTGTTTTAGCAATAATTGTATGAATAAATAATCGTTGTAAAATGTAAATTGATAATGGGCGGTTTCAGATATATCAAGAATGTCCATTAGAAAAGTCAATGAATGGTCCATTTAGTTTTTCTATCGAAGGGTTTAAATTTAATTGCAGTTTATTTTCAATTTTAATTGAATAATTCAATTCAATTGAATTTTGTTACTTAAACTGTATTTAGAAAGGGCATTAATTCAGTATGGATAAGTATAACAACCTCTAACCTGGATATAATACATATACAAATATTCATGTTTGGTTGTCTTGTGTTATTCAAGTACAGAGTGAGTCATGTATAAAATACATATATGTATGCACTTATTGACAAATCAAATCACGAACTGTAATATAAATAACATTAAATGCTCAAATGTTTACACTTTGATAAGATACAGCTAAACTTTCTAGATTATTCAAGATCTGTATTAATTTACTAAGAAGTAATTATAATAATTTATCTATTTTTATTTTGTAAGAAAAATACAATGCAATATTACCAGTACAATAGTCACTATGAATGAATATTATGTATTTTTAAATATGTACAACTTCCTCAGTGTCATTCTATATTTAACTTGGTCATAAAGCAAGTTCGTCAGAAATATACATATTTATGATTTAGCATGCAATGATAAATCTATGTGATCACCAGGTCACGACAAGAGACACCTACGTTAAATATTTTTCTCAGAATAGAATGTCATATAATGAAATGATAAAATAGATAGATACTACAGTATATAGTATTATAATATCTGTGATACTACTTTCTTCATGACTGAACGTTCGAAGTTCACTTTTATTACGTAACACTAATATCTACAAATGTATAATTAAATACGTAATATCCTAATATGGTATAATAGATACAATAAGCAACAGCCATACACGTTGTCTCGCATACAAAGTACCTCATTAGTTACATTTGGTTGGAGGTATGTGTGTCGGGTACATTCAGACTCCAACTCTATAAGAATATTTATGTCACTTTAATTTTAATCGAAAATCAATAAATCAGTCCAAGGAATCTATTGTTGGAATTTAAGTTCATTAGCTGCGTTGTAAAACAATAAATTAGAACGCTTCGTTTAAAAATCGAAGATTTTTGTTAAATTTAAATTATGTGAGATCGTAAATTTACTAAAACGAGTTCTTATCTATTTTTTATACAATTTTATAAACGTTTGTGGTTTAAAGATATGTAAAATCAACTTGTGAAAGATTTAACAAAGCGTAAACTTTTAACGAACAGCAATTGTGATATTCTGAGGGTCAAATTAACATCATTTATCCAGAGCCATGTATGAATCTCGAGGTTTATATCTGTATAGGTCAAGTTAAAAAAGAACGACGTCATAAGGTCTTCGCCCACGTTTTATTAATCACATTCACACACCTACTAATATTTTTGATCAAAACCTTGATTAAAAAACCATGTGCAAAATATTGTTTTAGATGTTTGTTTATTTTACGTAGTATAGACGAAAAATCACTCCCTATCTGCTTTTTGCGTCAAATTTTCTAGTTTGAAATACCCAAATCGTCCGTTTAGTTTTAAAGTAAAGAAACAAGAACTTTTCATACATTACTTCCATGTTTTTATCGCACGCAGCAAAACCATTTACGCAAGTCCGTCGGCAAATGCATATAATATGAACATAACAATTAAAATATTAATTACAGAACCCATCTCAGGCCGCGTACTATATTCGTACATATTTTGTACAATCGTGCGTAGAAAACGCATTCAAGTCATGATTATCAGCTTCTTAACAGTCTTGTTTACGTTGGCCTGCCCAACCCGATTGCGGGATCATTTTTTATACCTTTTTTAATACAACATACTTGTGATAAACATTGGACCTTTTTTAATCGCGATGACAGTGTTATTTGGCGTGGATTCCATTGCATAAATGGCATACGAAAAAGTATTGATTGAGGCGAGAAATTTTGAAGATTTCGACGTTGTTATTAATTAACGACGGATATTAAATAAAAGACAGAGATATTCAAGTGCGATTATTCATCGTACGTACATATTAAACAGTAAACAAATTTCTTTTAAAATGTAAATTTTCGATGTGCTGAATACTTTGTGCATCGATCGTGAAAGAACAATGATAGCGTAATGACTGTTTTTTACGAAGAAACCGCACCAATTTGGACACTGGGCAGCTGGTGCAATTTAGGGAAAGCATTTTTGTAACTGTGTACGGGAAGCGGAAACCATGTGCACCGAAGCGCAGTTAATGTATGGGACGGGCGAAATTGCATTTTTAAGGTTATACCTACCATTCATGCGGCGTTGCCATCCGCATAATTTATCAAAAAAAGCAGTCAAAATGCAACCGCAACTTGTAATATTTTTATCGTTAAATCAAGATTATCTTTGGTGTTGCGTCCGTCAAGTTTTTTAATAAATATTTATTTAAAAAATCCTTTTTCAGTTCACTGCTAAACATAATAATTATCATATTTTGTCGAAAGCTAAAGTGTATGAGAAGGTAAATTCATTAAACTATTGCAGTTTTTAATATAACTATATTGCATGAATAATTACATAATACCGACGATGATTCCATTCATACAGAAAATAAAAAAATATCTTACGACTTTATTTTTGCCGTTTGCGCTCACGTTCGGTAAACCGTAAACCTGTTTTTATTCCCACCTACAATCTGGTTCATACCAGATTATTTCTCCTATTTTCCTCGTGGATAATAGACAAAAAGACAATAATTTTATAGATGCACTTAATTTTTTGCTCATTTTATTACGGCAGAAATTTAAAGCTTTATAATAATTTAGCATAGCAATTATAAAACCATTACTCGTTAACATTATCATGCTAGTTTTCATATCTATGTTCGAAATCTCCGCACACGAATTATTTTTTATTTTTAAGTAGGTAGGTAGTTAGGTACATACAAAGAAATATACATAAGTATAATATTTTATTACCGTTTTTAGTACCTAATTACATTATTAGGCACTTTGTAGGTAAGTATATAGGTACCTAAATATGCATATTTTTTGCATAAATGGAAATTAGACCCTAATATCTATGCAAACTTCAATTTTATCTCACAAGAAAATCAGGTAAGGTCACTATCTAGCGAATGTTTATAATATAAACTGGACGAGAAACCAGACCATAACTTATATTTCTTGGAAACTATTATTTATTGGAAATGTGGTCCCTAATTGGATTAAATTGGTATCAATAACGTATTAAAATAAGCAAGTTTATAGGTACGTGCAGGTAAGTAGGTATATTCTAATGCAAATTTTCCTTTTTCTCGATAGGTATGTATGCACTGTGGTATGCACCTATACCGTATAAGTGTGACATATTTAAAACTGAACACTTATCCAATTGAATCCTTCCTACTACTAGGTATTATAAAGGCGAAAGTTTGTAAGTATGGATGTATGGATGTTTGTTACTCTTTCACGTAAAAACTACTGAATGGATTACAATGACATTTAGCACACATATAGAAAGTAACTTGGATTAACACATAGGGTAGGTTTTATCCCGGAAATCCCACGGGAACGGGAACTATGCGGGTTTTCCTTTGAAAACGCGGGCGAAGCCGCGGGCGAAAATCTAGTTGTTGAATAGAATCTATTAGTTTTTTATTGTAATTGAAGATAATAAATTCAGAATAGGCATCCTATTTAAAAACCTACCTAATTGTTCTGTACGATTTAAATGAAATTGGTGAATGATAAACATCTGAGTTTAAAATGGCTGATTGTCTTAATATTTTTTATTAAAAATGTTAAATCTACTACCTATGTACCTACCTAGGTATTAATTTAATATTTAAATTTAAAATATATTGTGTGTAGGTATACAATTTTTAATATCTTAGGTTATACCTACCTACTCATTATTTTTCTCAGCATAGATACCTACCTCAATAGAATTAAATCTACGTTATTTTTTGTGAAACGAACTTAAGACAGTTATGTTATATCAGTAGGTAATCCATTACATACCTATGTATTTCTCCAATTATGTACACATTACATGAATGCAAAATACCTATATTCAATAGTTTTTGTGCAGTTGCATACCTATGTTCACAGCCAGTTACGCATTTGCATTATGATGAAGATTAGCGTGTAATTTCAGACATTTGTAGTTAGCTACTACTTCTATGCATAATGACTGAGAGAAGGCCGGTTTTCAAAGTTCAAACATCAGCTAACCAGCTTCTCTGTTAATATACAACCAGTTCCGCGCCAATAACAGAACTGCTATCTGATACGATATAAACAACGGACAAGAAATGCATTCAAATTGCCTACATTAACAGTCCATGTCAATCACATACAAATATCTTTATTACTTGACGTGGGCGTACATTGAATGCAATTACATTATTACTATCTAAGCTGTAAGCACCTTTTTACTTCATAGTTAATGCCTTCAGTATCTTCCTGTTTTTTATGTTCTGCTATTCTTATTAGAAACAAGTGACGATATTGTGACAAACAACTTGCAAACAACGTGAGTTCTATGACGTTACATATTTACAATACATTATTAATTAATTGTTTACTAACAGGTGTGCTGTTGTTAATAAATAGGTATACAATTCACTCATATAAATTGTGCATTTAAGCAGTAATTATTGTAGTCGGGAACAATACGCAATGGGTAAAACAAAAGCATGATAAAGCACTCACCTGACCCTGTCGGATACTATTTCAGGTTTAGAATTTCTCTTTGCGGGAGTCATAGGGTTTAGCGGAGCGTGGGTAGGGCTCGTAGATGGCTCCGAAGGCGCGGAAGGTGGAGAGCATGACCCTGAACTCGACAGGCTGAAAGCTCTTGATCGCACGTCAATGGCAGCCGGCGTGCGGCTAGATCTAGCTCGTCGACGTTTCTTTTTCTCTTCTTCTGCTCTTATGGCCGCGCCTGGCGGTGACCAATCTAGATCTTTCTTCAGATGCCCGCGTCCACAGCGACAGCCGCAAGCTTTGAACGCCAAATCGTAGCCCTTCTTCGTCCATAGATTCTGATGCCGCTGCCGCTCGGACCATGATCGCGCTCGGCCACATGACTTCAGATAAGCAAGAACTCCTCCTTCCCATTGCTCGAAGCATTCTCTGTGCATATGCCGGCCGGCGGTGCACGTGTCATTGTTGCAAAGCACGCGGACAGCGTCTTCGATGCGGACGGGCTCCCGGGGGCGCAGGCATTCGCCGGGCACGCAGCACCCATGAGTGTCCTCTGATTCCCGTTCGCCGGTTGCGCCTTGCCGTCGCGGAGCCATGCTGCACCACGATCGACTCAACGAAATCGAACGTGCTTCGGAGTAGTAGAGCGCGTCACGCGAAACACATGCTTGCCGGAGCGCGCGCGGCAGACTAATAACCGCGAGTGAACGAAAGCGAAATTTCAAGAGCGCAGCGCGTCGCCGCGCCGCCGCCGCACCACCCGCTGCAAGCGGGGCTGACCTTGCGGCGTGCGAGGGGGCGCGGGGGTGCAGCGAGGGGCGGGGCGATGGCGACGCGAGACGACCCGGGTGGGGAGAAAGTGCCTAGCAAATTTTCACTTTCGCGCGGTAGCGGACGCGGCAGCGGCAGCGGTCGATTTCGACTGCACCCAGCACCCATGCATTGATGTTTACAGTCGGTGGGTGGAAGATAAACTCTGTTGCTACTTGCTATTTGTGGTCCAGACAATTAACAACAAAAGCAGTGAAATACTGCGTTTTGTTTTATTTTCTGTTCCAAAGTGTTCAATGGCTTTGTCCTACGAATAAAATTGTAACTAGGTACAATATTGGATTAAATAAACATATTTTTATGGGTTGCCTAAAGCTATTATAATATTAACATGTATTGATTTATTAAAGCAAACTACCAATTGTTATGCGTATTCCTACTCTTTTAAAACATTACCTATACATTTTTTCATTACTAAGTACTAAACATTAAGTAGGTACCTAGTCGATTAATTATATATTTAGCGGTCAAGTGCTTTAAACAATATACATATTGCAAACTACAAGAAACTATAGCCCTTCAAGCACTTATCTATACTTCTATGCATAGGTAAATAAAAGTAAAGATAATTTTAACAACTAAACGAGTATTCTACTAAGCCTTTATTTGTACAAGTGAACAATGAACAAATATTTATTTAGTTATAAATAGCTGAGCTGACCATAGACATGTCGGCGATAGAATCTTCCAATACTTCGACCCCTTTGATAAGGACTTGATAAGAAATAGAAATGCTTTATCGATAATGCACGTGTAGTTGTGAGAAATAGGGGAACATAATTTCCTAGTGTAATCGAACCCTTAGTAAATCAAATCAATTACCTTTCTTCATGCTCCTTTATTTATTGTAGGAAGTTGTACCTAATAGTTTATTTACTTATAATCAGGTTATTAGATATTAAATAATAATTTACGCATATCGATTAAAGAAACTAATGTTATGTTATAATTGCGTTTAATTTTTCGACATGCCTATGAAATTGAAATTTAGAATGTATACGTATGTTTTTTTTTTTCTTTTTCGTATCTAAGTTCGTATCAAAGTACCAACCTATGTTCAACACAGACACATTAAATAGTTATTCACGTGTGTCGAATAATTCCTACGATTAGTAATAATTAATTTATCATATTGAATAATTCCCACTAAATATTACAATACATTTTTCTATAATTATTATAATAGACTTAAAAAAAATCATTTTCACAAAGAATACTGTCATCTTTCCTCAAATACAGAAAAAAATAAAACGTGCTACATTTTAATCCTACGTTTTAATCTGTGCCGGGCCGCGTTCGAAATTCAAAAATCAAGAACGCAGATTAAAAAAATGCGAATCTTGCAACAAAACCAAAAAGAAAGATCCTTGACCAGTTCCCGCGTTTCATAACATTAAAAATAAATCTTAGTGGGGCATCGATGTGAATAGTTCGATTATTCTCAAGCGCACGTGTGGTATGCATGGGGAGTATGAAAGGACCACAACGGACCGGTTCAAGGACCATGTTACAAACATTACAAAACAGGGAGTTTCAGTTACGTGTAATTCGAAGTTCTAATGAGTATGTACGAAGAATCTATTTCTTTTAAAGTGTTTTGTGTGATGATTGTAAAGGGGAAAAATATACGGAAATTGGAGAGAACTATAAAAGTTAAGTACCTACCTACCTACTTGAAAAATTAATGAGCGCGTATTAATTATTATTGTAGAATTATTATTTTGTTTCAATTCGATAGATACCTGCGGTTGTGAAAAAAAACTTCTTCGTGCATTACCTAAGTAATTTTGTTTCGAATACTTACATAAAAAAATACTACCTAAGTATAAAAATTTCTTAATTTTGTGTGAAATTACAATTACCTATGTATTTTCACACAAAATGAAGCCAATAATGATAATCTAATTGAGTTTCCTAACAAGAACCACCGTACATCGAAATAAATAAAATGTAACACATGGGTATGCGGTACGCTCATCATTAATTTACTACCTACTTCAGTAAATAAATGACCTATTAATATTGTCTAATTCTAAGCATTACAAAATATAAACACTCCAAGGTTGAAGTGATATAAATAAAGGAGGAAACGTCATATCTAATCAAGATTATATAAAAGAGCGATTCAAACAAAGAAAGTAGTTACACAACGTGTGACCCAATTTTTACTTCCACTCCACTACCAGGTGATAGGTGCATTTACTGAGGGGAGACCAACACGTGTAGAGAACACCAGCCGAAAACACCTTCGCATACTTAAAAAACGATTCAACCAACACAAACATAACCCTTATTGCAATAACATAACGTTCAATACAAATAATGTCACAGCAAAGTTATTTTGGCGAAGGAATTGCGTTTCAACTCGTTCAAGGATATTATTATAAGGCTTTTGTCTGAAGTCCGCACATCTGTGTGACCTCTGAATGGCCAATGGATTATTGAACATGCTCAGAGCATATCTTTTGTGGAACCCGACATTATTATGGGTTTAAAAAGCTTAAAGGGATTATTCGTGCGTTAAATTTAGAAAACAATTATGTGCCTGTTTAGAGAAGTCCCTAACCCGCTCATTTATTTTTTGAGCATCTTTTATAAACATTGTATGAGGTATAGTGACCGTGTGTACGACGTGTTAATTGTGCGTAAAAGATTTTAAATCACGGGGTAGGACAATTCACATGAGTTTTACTACGCAGTATTACGCAGTTGTATTTTGTTTATAAACAAAATTCCACAAAGGTAAATGGATGGTTGGTTAAGGTTTAGTTGGTCAACGGATGATGGATTCATATTACAAAAATGAACATAGTTATGTTGGATCATAGCTGTTATGTAGAGCTCTTGAAGGGCTTTCCCTTCTAGAGATCTAGCTAGATTCTAGACAACTAATTCACCGATAAGGTTATAAAACATAGCAATTGAACAAATTTTACCAGAAATTACTCTTTAAAATTTTAACGTTAAACATTGCTCCAATCAACTTGTTAAAACATTATCACATTATGTTGGTAAAAGGTAGCGGGTGCGAATATAATACGCATATTGCATAGGTATATGTAATAGAAAGTACTCATTCCATATTAGCAAATTCTATAGAAACATAAAAATAATTGTACATAGGCGTTTCGCCAACAAGGTGTACAACTTTACATAAAACCCTCATTTCCTTTCGACGCCAACGGATACGCAGTCGAATACAAAAACTAAACGTGAGTTACTTTGCACATAATGATTGTTTTGTACGCTTATTACGATAATGTTGTTTTGTTGATGAGCCAACGTCTAGCCGTATAGTGCGCTATTGTTTCACATTACTCATTTCTGGGACTGTCTATCTCTACGTATTATGTCTGCAATGGCATAATGTAATGTTATTATAAGTGTCTTTAAATCATTGTGGCGTCGTGAGAAACTAGTAATTTTATGGTCAGTTAGCATACGGTTCATTATGTTTAGAAAATTCACCCGCGAAAGGAGCTCTACATTTTATGCGTCGCATTTTAATTTAGAGATTCAAGTCAATTTTTAATGTCTGTGTATCATTATTTGTCGCAGGATTAGTACGTCATTATGTTTTTCACACACGCTTAAGTTTACTCGTTACCACAAATTAAAGTGTTTAAATTATCAAATTTATACCTGAAGTTTTTAGATTTAAATAATCTGTTCCACCAATAATTCTTAGGTACTATTGTTCTCTGCTAGTCATCTCATAGGAAACTTTAAAATACATGTATCTCAGTATTACCACGGATTACGTATATTATTCGATTATTATACTGAACGGTATTATAGGTACATTGTGTGTTTTCATGTGGTTTTCATACAGTAGGTGCTTAAACATTTCATTTAAAGACCTTTAGTACACCTACATAGGACTTACATACATCACGTGTTACTACTTACGAATACACACATAAGTGTTTTCGTATACATGTATGTATATTGTACATGTACTTGGAAATTCTTATACATAATTTAAGTACTTACCTGTTGTTTGTTATTAAAAAATTCAATTGACATCCATTACTATTACGCAAGGTTGTTGAATTACGCAACGAGCATAATATTATAAGTTGAACTTTTTTAAAAGGGTTAGGTTAGGGGCTTCCTTATATTCAGATATTTCTTAGATATAAAGACATGTAGGACTTACATGATTAATGAATCATCACTACACTGAAGCACACTGAAGCTAGAAACTTGATAACTGGACATCGGGTTCCTTTTATTGCGATTATTTATACAGTATATAATTCGAAGAGTATTATAGTTGATTATAAACACATGTACGGATGTGAAAGAAAGTTTCTTATTCGTTAGTCGTACAAAATTCAATAAAATTATTCGTCAGTGTGTTCTGTATTTTAATTTTATAATAAGTATACCTACATGACAAAGCGTGCTTGACCCTCATAAAAATATACGTACTATCTATTTCTATACATCTGTATTCTTTACATAATATATGTATATACAAAATTTAGCACACCTATACCGAAACGATTTTGTTTATAGGTATATTTGCATAGAACATTACCACAATATACAGATATGTATATATCTGTCAACTGTGACATTACTTATCCGCAATTCGATCGTCGGAGCTCCGATTTAATGACAGGCAGATGTTGAATTAAAGTTTACTATGTAAAAAAGATTAATGAACACGGAACCCTCGTATTTGGCGGCCTCACTCAAGTACCAACATAAATATAACAACATACCAACCAACTATGAATAACTATGTTTATCAAGATGCGAAGTTATTTAAATTATAACGAAAGCATTAATTAGTAATCGATGAAGGCAGTAAAGTTGATATAATCCTTCGATAGCGATGTTTAATAATAAATTGAGGGAAAATAAATTAATTGCCCTTATCGAGATAGCTGTAGGTCCATAACTCTTTCAGATATGCGAATGTTACGTAATACAATAAACAATTTCGAATCGTTAATATTGTGTGAAGCAGGCCAGTGGAAGTAAAGGACACAAGCTCAAAGTTATTCTTGAATTAATTAAAACAACGGACGCTCAATTCTCACTTTTTATTTGACCCACATCTAAGGGATAATTGTTGTGGTATAAATTGTATAATTATTACTTTTATAGGTCACTGCATAATATACGCAGGTGCAGTGAAGCGATCACCTGCTAGTGGGGTTGTTCAAGGTCTTTGATGAGCGCTTTTTGTTTTTATTTCACACATTTTTAACGCAATTACGCATTCAGTTTTTCTCGTAGACCGTGACGTGTATCTATATTTTATACGTAGTACATAGAGACTGCATTTATTTCTATGTATTGCTTAGAAACAACTTTTAGTGCTAGACTAACCATCAAACAACGTATTATCTATAAATTATTATAGTAGTAAAAAACTTATTTTTTCAAACATTCAAAAGCTCTTCAGATTTATTCCACAATAACGTAACAAACAATCAAAAAAAAATCTTGTTTTAATGAAAATAATTCGCGTGGAAATGTACATCCTACTACTATTATAAAGGCGAAAGTTTGTAAGTATGGATGTATGGATGTTTGTTACTCTTTCACGCAAATACTACTGAACCGATTACAATGAAATTTAGCACACATATAGAGGGTAACTTGGATTAACACATAGGATAGGTTTTATCCCGGAAATCCCACGGGAACGGGAACTATGCGAGTTTTTCTTTGTAAACGCGGGCGAAGCCGCGGGCGGAAATCTAGTATATCTATATTATTCATAATTGTTTCAAAACTTGTTGTGATAAATTAAAGACCTTTATACAAATTAAACATTCAAATGCCTTCATAGTACGTAGGTAAATTCGTATCTAGTAGTTCTTAATCCAGGATTTCTAATAAGATTTGAAAGCTATTGACTATATTCAACTCAGAAATTGAGCAATTAGTTTATATTTACAAACTAATTATTATTTATTGATAATATTCATGAAGTACGTTCACTACGAATTTTGTGTATAATATTTCGAGATTAAAAGTAAGTTGTCAAGATAACAATATTGGTATTTAGCTGTTCGATAAATGATGAAATATTTCTGTTGAGGCAGGAGTTGCAATGATTTATCAGCTGCCCTTTTCAAAACAGCTATAGGAATGTATACCGTTAATTTAGTGTAAAATAATATGTTGTTTATGTTAGTTTATAATATAAGAAAAAATAATAGCAGAAATACGAGTCCTGGTGACTGTTTAAATGACTCAGACGAGTTTTGGCTCGAAAATGTTTACTTCGTTTAGTCGTTTTATTTTTTGGCTACTTCCATTAATTTTAAATGTTTAGGTACTTTTTATTTCATTCCGCCCGCGCTTAGTCTGATAATGTCAAGATAATAAATTATATTTAAACGTATCCAGTAATGTAATAAGTACCTTAACAAGTAGCAACAAGACAGGTAGTTTAATTGAAATTTTCGCTCGACAGAAATCAGGATAATCGAGCAATGCTAAGAGCGCCCGCGCCGATAAAATTAGTTCATCGCAGTATGTCAGCGTTGTCAGACAATAACGTGCTGTTAGCCTGTTACGAAGAGTACGGAATAAGAAAAACTTGCTCAGTATCAACATGTCCATTAACTTAACACATCAACGAGGTATCGCCATAATATTTATAACGATATACGCATCTACTTTCTTACAAATAAATTCTTGAACACGTTTACGAACAAAACAAATATGTGGTGGCTCGAAGGCATCCCGAGAAACTGGTAGACCTTGATCTCTCAAAGGGACCCTCGGCGCTCGCTAACCTTGGGTTATTTTTAAACCACGCTTGCATACGAATCCCGTCAGGCGACTCCTTCCGACTGTTACATAATGCGAAATTATAGTTCGCTTTTTTTCTCTCCCATCTCTGTGAAAAGCGTGTGGCCCTGTCATTTCGGTTTTATAGCCTTTGTTTTGGCTCGCACATATTTTATTTCTTTTCGCGGAACCGTAAAAGGAAGAGGCAATGAAGGGTTAGTCGTTTTTGTATAGTGGAGTGGATTATTTATGGTCCGGAATAATGGCCGCTCGAATCGCCGCGAAATATCGTGACAGCTGCGCGGTTTACCAAAATTTGATTCGTTACATGCTTTTCGTTAAATTAGCTTTCGGTTTATGCTTCGCCACAGTAATCAAAATAAAGATTGCTCAAGCCAGCATACAAGTGTGGTACATAAATTGGTAGGTATATATAAATACAATAAAGACGCCCAACCCAAGATTGGATCGAAATCGTTCCCTGATTGCCAGGACATTCAGTGATGTTGTCGAGTCGTTTTCACTTATTTTAAGGTGTAATAGTTCCTCATACTGCAATACAGAACGAGACAAACCTTTCGCATTTCCTTTTATCTATTTTATTGCGCGTACCTATAAACTATGAACGCGTTTCATGTTTTGCTCACAAGGATTTACACCTTCTAGGTGAAGCGATATTCCTTTGTGTCTACAACTCAATACTATTATCACGGTAGCGTGCATACATCCCCTCATATTGTTGTTTGTGTAGTGAAAGAAATTGGAAACCTTACAAAAAGATACATTGAAAACTTGAAACCTGTTAAACTCGTTTCCTTTTTTCGTTTTCGACTAGGTATTCGCAAAAATCTGATATATTTAATGTTCGTTTATTCAATCGGAGACCACAAACGCCACTTGATTTGTATTGAATTGTAAATTAAAACATGTTTTAATGTACAGAAAAACTTTTCGAAAAATACGTAATAATAATCGTATAAATTATGTTAAATATTTCAAATCTCAGTTATTCCTAGTAAGTTTATGTAAATTAATTATTATGCTTGAAATTTTTACTGCATATGAACAGAATTATAAGAAGACTATCTTAAACTATAGCTCATTAAAGAGCTAAAATAACTAACTTAATAGAAAAGTATTCATACAACTTTCCTTTATTTTTATTTTAGAGTATACTTATTTACATTATACTAATAATATAATAACTAACAGGCTCCGGCTGTTTGGCCTCTGCCGCAGTGTTAAAATACAAAATTGCCGCAAGGCGCGAAGTATATCAACCATAATTTTTAATTTATACAGAACTTTAACATCTTCAGAGCACGTAACATTTTCCTTAAACAAAATATCGTTCAAGTACCAAAGTTCAGTCGGAACTCGGAACACCTTTGCTAGAAAGTCACCTCACAATGATCTTATTCATACCATACAATGAAATCGGCGAACCAATCTGCGGTGCCCTATTTTAACGAACTATTAAAGCTATGCTTTCAATCTTGGCTATGTTCCCATATCGAGTTAAATCGATAAAACCTCGTTGTTTTTCTACAAAGCACGTTTCTCGGAACAGTCGGTTTGTGGCTCCTCGCATTACAGCTCCCTCTTGCATAACTGTGAATCCAAAACAAAGCTGAACTTACCCATATGGAAATCTGAATGACAGCTATATTTATGATTTCTATCATTAATTAAGAATCAACTTTAATTAGACAAGGTGTGTTAAACGTCAACTTTGGGGTAAGGTTATTAATAAAGCTTGAAAACTTTCTAATTTAGATACTATCGTTGTTTTAATGGCGAGGGAAAAGGATTTTTGTAATATAGACATGTTTTGTTTATAAACACCTGTAGCTAAATGAAGTGAAATCGAAATATTACTACTTACAACCTACCTAATAAAATTTAACATGATGTTGTTAGCAATCGAATAAAAATATAGGAAGTTTTAAGCTCTTTACTATTTTTATAGGTAGATTTATTTATCGTAAACAATGATACTGATTGCTAGGAAATTATTTACATTCAAATAATAGCGTGGGTGCCTGTTTTTGATAATGATAACAAATTTATAATAAATTCGTTAAGTTTAATTTATTTTTGTATATCCTACTTCATCTTCTTCAAAAGACGTGGCATCATTAGATACAGTATCGGCACACATATACGAGCTTGTTGAAAACTATCATGTGTTGGGCTCTGTGACTCGGTGCAATAACTTTTATAATCTAAATATTTGTAATGATGACTCGGCTTGAAGAGAGTTATATTATACGCTATAAATATAAACATATTTAACGTCAAGTGAAATATTTTGACCATACTTAGGGCTATTTGAACAAAACAATATATCAGTAGATAACATAGTATGCGCAAGCTTTCAAAGTGTTTCAAAATTCCATTACTATTTTTGAAGCTATTTAGGATATTACCATGTTTTGTGTATACATTAGAACCGTAATCGAAAACTTTATCATATAAGTATTGTCAACCTTCGCAATTCTCAGATATCGTATCCAAATTCCATGTAAATGTATTATGTATTCTTCTTGTAATAAGTAAAACACGGTATTCAATGAAGACCGCATTATACACATGTTCCGACTTCCGAATATGGCACTCTATTCATTACGTTTTCCCTTCATACAAGCGATATCGCGGTTGATATTTACAAATTTATGAATACATCTTGTTTGTCTCTTTTATAAGATCGGATTTAATGTTCTCACGCTGCCGTGCCACATGTTTTTCATTGCGACTCTTTATTCTTATTGAGTCCCAGTTTATATGACATCATACGACTATAAATTAGAGCAGTTTTTGATACAACTCGTGTTGGCAATAAAAACTGGATTTGTTTATTTTGTTTTATTAGTCGTTATTGGTAATGGCTCTTTATTTTTATTTATGAAGTCTGCTACTAGGTAAAGTTTGGATTGGATCATTGATAACGTAGAAACAAGTTATCTAAGTAATTATTGTTTGTGGATAAAATTATATTGACATTTTATTATACGTATTAGAATTAATAGTATCATTCTTAATTAAATAAAAAAATTAAATAAGTAAATAAAGGTTAATTTAAGAGATTATTTAAATACTTACACATGTTAATTTTCGCGGTGTTTAGATTAAGTATATTACCTATAATATATCATTATACGACGAATTCCTGTGTATTTAACTTGCCGTTATAATTTATGTAGTCGTAACATAAATGTAAATTAATAGCAATCTATATAGTTTTCCTTGTTAAAAAACTCAATTAACGCGAGTTCCCAAAAGGCAATAATAAAATCGATATAAACTCGTTTTATAGTTCTACTGAGCGAAATTGGTAGGAATCACGGGGGTCTGTAGAGGAAGTGATTAAAAAGGCATAAGATTTAATATTGAAAAATTCTTTTGAACCACCGTTCATAATCACTACGTTGAAAGTAAAATACGATGTCAGTAAAATTATAATGGGTCGCGTCGTAAACTCGACATTTGAATAGAAAAGTTACATATCAAAAATTTTCAGTGATCCGTGTTTTACGAGTTTGTCGTAAACGTGTACTTAACTTGGAAAATAAAAGGCACCCTTCTGTCGGTGTGTTTAAAAATCTATACGAATATGAGGGGAGATCATTCTGAGAGCATATCGCGATTACGTAGAATATAGGTTGCGATATTCATCTAAATTTATTAGCGTAGTATAAGGTTATATCTGCATATTACTGTACCAACATTAATAAATACTGCGTTATTCACTAGAATGGAACACAATTTATTATACTTGACAGGCAATTCTATTTATTAAATGAAAATAACGATGTTATAAATATATCAAATGCTAATATATACAAGATGTTAGTTTAAGTCCTCAGAATTTATTCCTTTTGTTTTGTAAGGTTAATGGGAATGACGACAGATCACTTTAATCTCTTGGCCTCTGCTCATAGTATGCTAACGAGTTGTAAATAAGGAATATTGTAACATATACAATCTCTTAATCACGATGTTGTTCGCTATCACTTTCGAATTTATATTCTTACTCCTTCCTTATTGTTTTCTCTAAACGCTTTTTTCTTTATTTGCCTTAAGATCTTCCGGCTCCCATACTCATCTTGTCTGAATGTTTAAATCTAGAAATAAGAAAACTTGTAGCCAAAACGTGGCTTAAAACGTTGTACCTCTAACAATATTTTCAAATATCGCATGCAAATTCAAATTAAAATTTCCACGAATGCATATTTTACACACAATATAGGTTCATTCTATTGCGTAAAAAATTAAAGAATGCTGAAATTTGACTTGACTAAAGAGTTATAAATATATTATAAGCGGCTTCCCTCTAGAAACTTGATGCTATTGACTGCCATAATAAGATTTATTAACGTTGGACTTATAAAGAATACAGGTGAAGCAACAATAGGGTCCCGCGAGGCCTCCCTTTTGACTATTTTAATACGAAAAAAATGGGACATTTTCTCATTGCCTCTTTCAGCGAATTACTTTGAAACGAATAAATAAATGAACAGGAGGATCAGAGGATTGAATTAGAAAAGTATTCGTGTATAATAAAGAAATCTATTGACAAGAGTTGGGGTATGGCACAATGAGGAAGAGGGCAGAGGCCACCTTCGTACGACAATGACAAAAGGTATCAGCCCGGAAAAGGATCAGTTTTCCTTTTGATGTCACTCCAAAAAGGCAAAATATTTTATTTAAATCTTAAAGTAATGATAGGTGTGATATAAGATACTCTTTAGTTTAGAAATGAGTAATTAGTGGGAAGAGTATTAACTTTCCCACACACACTATATAGTTCTTTGATATTGTAATAAATATACCATAATGTAGGTAATGTTTATGTGTTGTTCATTTTAAGTCAGGTTACAGGTAGCATTTGTAGACAAGCTTTTTGAGGGCAACGGGACAGACGTAAATTGGAAACCTTGATCATATTCAATGCTCTACAAATTTTTAATAACAGTTTTTTCTGTACACGTTTGATGTAATTACATTTAAGTAATGTACAATCATTATAATTGTTGAGCAAAAGTACTGATTTTAAAGCGATAGATAAGTACAACAATAAGTCAATAATATAGAGTACGAGTACACGGAAACGACCTCAATGACCGGCTGCACGTATCATGAAAGTAATAAATTTAATAGTCGAGGAAGGTACTTGTGGAACAATACTGTTGGCCCTTCACGGAAGGTATCAAAGCACACTGATATTGACACCAAATTGTACTTAATTAGATATTATTATTGATCCAGTATGTTCAATAAATTTTAAAATTTATTATAATCGCGAGCCGTAGGTAAGGATGCTGAGTATTGTATATGCCAAGTTTGTTGAATCGATTTTGTAGAATTTTAGAGTAAGTATAAATAGTTTTGACCTTAATAATTTGATAGTCATCCAGTTACCAATATAAAACATTTGTCTTTATAAAATGATTAAAATCATTCTTATGAAAATGTTGCATTTTGTGTATAAACAACTAAATATTAAAAGCACAGAGTACCCTCCTACAATGAAGAAAGCACTTACTTAGCCTCTCTTTATTATCTTAACACTATTATAAAACAAGAAGATAAAATCTGCTAACTACCGAAAAATGTAAGGCATTAAAGCGTATAACTTTTTGCTCCGCTTTTTAACACATGAGTTTTCTTAGAAGCGCAGATTCATATTTTCGCCTTGCCATTTTTACGATTTTTTCATAGCAGCCACTTAACGACTTGATGGGCGGACTGCTTCACCAAATAACTGTACTTGGAGAGGCGAAGATTGCGTGTTCAGTGCTAATTAAAGTCTTTATGTATTCTTTTGTCTGGAGATGCTCTTAACTTCGATTTATTTGAGTTACGCTTTAATAAATTTCATGATTAATGTTGGTAACGAATTTGGTTCAAAGAACGGGGCTACGAAATAGCTATACATACCTAAATATTTGGATGAAATCTGTGGATAGTAGTACTATTCTCAGAATGGGCAATCCTGTATAATGATTTATTTATATGTAAGTTATCTTTTTCGTCAGTTTTTATTTTTAAATGCGCGAATATCAAAATTGTAACAAAACTTATAAAGGCTAGGCTATGACGTCGTTGGGCTAGGCACTATATTATCCAGTTTTAAATGACTGCTAGTTTATTGTAGGAGACAGCTAATGAACATTAAACAGTAATATTATGTAGGTAGGTATTGTAAATGCATATGTCGTGGCCATATCGTAGATTTGCTCATTTCATGATATGATCGATCATTTCACGAAATGGTCGCATTTCATGAAATGGCCAACATAGTTTGATCAGATCGTTAAATCGTCAACGTTTCACGATTTGGCCATCCACATTTGGCCAGATCGTATAAAATATAAAGAGTCCATAAAATATTAAAAAAATTCAGAATATTCTAAAAACTTGTTTAATGTCATTTAAGTTAGTGCCGCGGCAGCGGCCGGCGAATGCTAGAAGCGAATCGTTTTTGCAATAAAAAACAGTTAGGTTAGGTTTGGTTAGACTTTGATAAACAACGCACGAGCCGAGCGAGCAAAGCGAGCGTGCCGCGGCAGCGGCCGGCGAGTGCCAGAAGCGGATCGCTTTTTAAAAAACAAACAATTATAATACTATAGTAGGATATATAAACATATATCCTAAAAGAAAAAATGCGTCTTAAATTATTTTATTTAAGACGCATTTTTTCTTCAATACATATAAGGTATCCACATTTTCCATAGTACTCGAACCATCGTAAATTCTTTGCTATGACTTTCTTCATATTGTTATTAAACGAATTATGAAGTTTTTAACTGCGAATAATTAAATTTTCGCCAGCGGCCGCCATCTTATCACATAAACACAGAGCTTGCAGCGCCTCTACCAATGATTAATGTAACTATTTTACGATATGATCAAATAATTTTGATCATTTCATGAAAAAACCGCGCGTTTAGTTGGCCATATCGTGAAACGATTTCTTATCATTGATCTGCTCAAGCCACATCATGATGTGGCCAAACTAAATTGGCCATTTCACGAAATGCGACCATTTCGTGAAATGGCCAATCATATCATGAAATGAGCAAATTTACGATATGGCCACGACACATATAAAAGGGCGCTTTTTATCAGATACGGGTGAATGTTAACAATTAACGTTTTTACTTTTTCTTTGCACCTGCATAACTTGTATAGATAAAAGTTTTAGATTTGAAAATTATTAGCCAAGAATTTCATTTTTCGTTAAATCGGAGCCATAATCTAAGATCTGATCTGAAATGTGTGAGAAGTAATTATTTTTTGCATGAAAGAAATATAGCTTAAATTCATTGTTTTAAATATAAAATAACCAATGTCTGTTCCGAAACATGCCTCAACTGTAAAGTTTTCCGTAGACTAAATGCTACGGAAACAAATTATTTGAACCCGACTTTGTATTATCACACATATGATTGTTATCTAGAACTAAGTGTATGTAATACAACATTTGAATAAAATACAATTGCAAAAATTCAAAACGCATACAAAAAACATAATTTGAACAAACTAAAATAAACAAGATAGCATCTGCAGCAAATGGCACTCGCTCATAAATATTGATATCACGAGCACTTGTGATTCAATGAGATTTACAAATATAACACCTTATGTCAGCGAGATCTTTTTAAATTAAAACCGCTTGTAAATCTTGTGGCGCATTACGAATGTCGCCGTTTGTAAATTAGAAACACCTCGAATTCTCGCCTCTGAGTTTATTCCACTTGCCACCGGTTTCATGATATTAAATGATTGCGGGTTACGCGGAATATGTTAGTTGCTACACTGGGTATATCATGCACATGTTTGTTGTTCCTAGTGCGATCGAGCTTAAAACTAAATGTATAAGTATTAAAATTTAAAGGTATACATATTATATTGAGGCTTAATTATTGAAAAATCGCGGATATGTACCTATTTCTTCCTATGTTGTTTTTCACTGCGTGTCTACGCAGTGTAGAGTTTTGTCAGTAGGTACTCATTACTTATATTTATTTTGTTTAATACTTATATTCTCATTGACACTTAATTTATAGTGAAAAGAAGTGGGCGCAAAGTAAAATAGTTCTCCGATTCATCTTTGTTTATACAAAATAACAGACATATAATATAACATTTCAATAAAAACATGAAAGATAAAAAATTGACACCCTCTTCTTTCTCCAGCTTAGAGTTGTACATTAAAAAAAAATGGAGAGCACAAATAAAAGGCTACAAGTCGAACAAACCTTTCCTTCCATGTCCCATTCTATTCCTGCGCCTGACACCGCCCCAGGACGCGTTTGTACAAGACACATCGGCTTGTTGTAATTATTTCCACTTATATTTGTCCGTCATCATCACGATTACTCCACACCCCTAATGGACGCTCTTCACAATCGAGAGCGTTGGCCCAACAAATGATCGTCGAGGTTTGCCGCCATTACTGCGATTAAGAATAAACATTTACAATGACAGCTGTTCACAGACATGTAGATTGTAGGCCCTCTACACTACCGTGCTTGCCCCTACTCACCCAACTCTGTCTATTATTTATTTATTTTTACTCTTTAATACAACTAAACAGACTTACATACTAGAACATACAAAAATAAAAGCAAGGAACAGTTTAGTGTATTTGGCGGCCTTATCACTTAGTAGTGATCTCTTCCAGGCAACCAGGGCAGAAGGTAATCAGCTCAATTAAGTTGTAAAGGTAGGTCGAGAGAAAAAGAAAAAAAATAATAATAATAATAAAAATGATGTATAAACAAAATAAAAATATATGAAAATTAAAACACATAACAATTTATAAATTATATACTGTACATAAATATATACGACACTACAGTACATACAAAAATATACCTACTTATATAGTATACATAATATATTGTCTACTTATATTATACAAATATACTTACCATAAATATATATACATACAATATACAATTTTATAAACTACTAATAAAAAAAATTTAAAACAATAAAAGTTACTATGCCGAGTTGAAAGCGGATGACAGAAAGTGACGACGAAGGAGGTTTTTAAAAGATGATAAATTCTTAGCTTGTCTGATTGGTAGTGGCAATGCATTCCAAAGATTAACAGCAGTTGCTGTAAAAGATTTCCCAAAAAAGTGGGTACGTCGCACAGGGACACATAAGGTAAGTCTATCAACCGAACGAAGGGTATAGTTTTCATTGCGCATGAAGGAAAATTGGTTTCTAAGGTACGTAGGAGCGGAAGGGTCAAAAAGGATACGGAAAAGTAAATGCAACAAATGCAGATTCCGGCGAAAGCGGATAGGGAGCCACTTGAGCTTTTTTCTGTAGAAAGAGACATGATCATATTTCCGAAGGCCGAAAATAAATCTTATGCAAAAATTTTGGAGCCGCTCAAGTTTTTCAGTAAGCTCAACTGATAAATCAGGATAACATGCATCAGCGTAATCAAGAATAGGAAGAAGAAGGGATTGCGCTAGCATAATTTTCGTGGGAATGGGCAAAAAGTTACGAAGCCGCCGGAGCGTAGATGAAGCAGCATAAACCCTGCGGCTTAATTCCTGGACATGATTGGACCAGGAGAGCGTTTGATCAAACAGCACGCCTAAGTTTTTGACTACCTTTTGGTAAGGCAAGACTACGCCACCGATTTTGATGCTTGGTAAAATACCCCAGTCGATTTCTGAAATCATATAAGGACTACCGATTATGATGATATTGCTTTTGGAAGGATTGATTTTTAGTCCAAATTCATTGCTCCATTTGAGTATTGTTGCCAATTCAAAGTTACAAAAGTCAATTGCCTTAGGTAAGTCAGCGAGAGTAGACTGGGTGTAAATTTGTAAATCGTCTGCATACATATGGTACGGAGCCGTCAAACGGGAACATAAGGAGTTAATGAAAATGGAGAAGAGGAGAGGAGACAAGACGCCCCCTTGTGGAACACCAGCAGAGACTACGCACCAAGACGAGTGTTTGGAACCCATCATGATACGCTGCCTCCGACAAGTAAGGTAGGAACGGAACCAGTCAGTTACCAAAGGAGAAAAATTAATAACACCTAGCAAACCCAGCAGTATATCGAAGTCGACAGTAGTAAAAGCATTACTGAAATCTAAAAGAGCCAGAACTGTGAGCTGCTTATTGTCAATACCAGCACGAATGTCGTCTGTCACCTTGATCAAGGCTGTAGTCGTACTATGACCAGGGCGGAAACCAGATTGGAAATCACTGAGGATATTATGTGTATTAAGGAAGGTAGTAAGTTGTAGATGAAGGAGACGTTCAAGGACTTTCGAAAGGAAAGGTAGTATGGAGATGGGACGGTAGTCGGTAAAAGAATTAGGATTAAGTTTTTTGGGCAAAGGAATAACTTGAGCGTCTCTCCAAGCGCTTGGAAAAATGCCAGTTGAGATGGAGGTGTTGAAAATGTGAGTGATAATGGGAGCAATTATGTCAAGGATAGGAATGATCATATTACGGCTAACAAGGTCACAGCCAACTGCGTTTGATGATATTGACAATATGGTTTTATTAACGTCGCGATCGGTAACAAGACTGAAAAGGAAAGGAGGATAATTAGGAGAAGGGAGTGATGAGAGGTGGGCTAGAGTACGGTTTTTCACACTAGTTTCAAGGGAAGGAGACGACGTAAAGTGCACATTTAGCTGATCGATGTTTATATTGCTAGGACTGTTATGCGTCACTTTACCAGCTCCTAAACTTTTCAAAAATTTCCAATTTGAAACCGAATCACCGTTCTCAAGGGATTTATGGATGTGACGTCGTTGAGCGTCTCTGCACAATACGTTGCAGCGATTACGTATACTTTTGTACTTTGCCCGTGCTTCGTCCGTCTGAGCAGTCTTAAGTTTACATTTAGCTCGATTCCTTTTAGAAGATAAACTTTTAAGCTCTGGTGAAAGCCAAGGTGCCGGGGTGTGCTTCTTTTTAACGGGTCGTAGAGGTGCATGTTTGTCATACAAATCAATAAGCAAAGAGTTAAATAATGATACTTTCGTATCAATTGGCTCAGCGTCATACACCTCACGCCAACAAATATTCTGCGCATCACAGCGGAGTGCATTTCTGTCCATTCCCACAAAGTTACGAAGCAGAAGAGTGGAAGGTTTGAATTTAGGGGAATGGAGCTTATATGAAAGGTAAATGAGGTCGTGAAAGGAGAAGGCATCGGCAGAACACTGCCCATGCTTGGAAATGAAATTTGGTAAGGAAACAATCATAAGGTCTATAAGTGAAGGATTACAGCCAGGAAAGTAGTGAGTAGGATTTAAGGAAAGGGTGTGGAGATTGTGAGAGTTGAGGATGGAAAGCAGCTTATTAGCACGGGTATCACCTCGGAGCAAACATGTGTTAAAATCACCCATAAAAATTAAATGCTCATATTGGGGAGACAGGTTACCAAGGAGGTTTTCAAAGGAGGAAAAGTAATCAATGGAGAGAGAAGGACTGTAGAAAACGCCAAGGAGGATTTTGGAATGCGGCAAATGGACTTCAATGAGGAGATGTTCGATGGAATTAGGAGGAGGAGGCTGAGGGGAAGAGCAAATTAATTTAAAGGGGATGTGAGACCTGAGGTAGATCGCCACGCCACCACCTCCTTTGCCAACACGATCATTGCGTATGAGGTGAAAACCAGGAATCGAATAAGCAGCAGATGGATGACAAGGTTTGAGCCAGGATTCAGACACAAGGATGGCATGAATATTTCTTGATGTAAACGATGAGAGCATGTCAGGAAAATGTGCCGGAATACTTTGTGCATTTATATGGATGGCATTAAAATTTTTAGGGACATCGTTAAATAAGGAAGTAAGGGAAAAATCAAGAGGAGGTGGAATAGCACTATGAAAACTATCTATCTGTCTATCTATTGTGAAGAGCGCCCATAATAAGTCAACCGAATATTAGTTAAGAACATGTTTCTGCTATTCCCGTTAGCGATCGATTGTCATTTATTAATTTTAATGGTTGCGATAAATTATTTGACATGGTCCGTAAAGCTCGCTGAAGTTTTTAATAGCTATTAAGGTTTGTAATATTTTGAGCAGATATTTTTAAATGGAACGGTAATTTAATAAATAAAATATTCTAGTGTTATAATAATCTTTTAGGTAGTAAAATAATTACTACCTAACTACTATCGTTTTTCAAACAGTACATAGCTATATCTACATATTTCTTGTAGATAAAAAATGATCATGTTTATTTATTTTTGGTATTATTCTCTTACAGGTAAATATTATTATTTAGGTCTAGGTACATAAAAGTCATTTCAAACTAAACTTACTATAAACAATACGAATTCTAGGAATTGTTTGAAAACATAAAATGCACCTGCCCTAAAAGGTGCTGGTCGAATAGCGATCATTTAAATATCAGTATCATAATAAAATGTGTCATAAACTGGGTGATTCTTTTACCATATTTCGCATGTGCTTATGAGAAACCCAATGTTTTCTTTATGCTGAACCGGCACTCGCTTATTTATCTTGAGTCTGTACAAACAAATGTAATACATTTCATCATTCACCGCTGTCATCAGCATCCAAGAACAGCCAGTGACGCAACGGCCCCAGCACAAAGAACCCGAAAAATATTATTTCGTGAACACAGATTTATATACCACGCCTGTCACACTCCAAGATTTACACGCTATTCTGTCACCTTAGACAAAGAAGTCTTGTCGAAAGCCCGCGGACATGATGTCATACGCCCAGGAGTCGAACTTACTTAATTAATAGACCAGCTTTATGGCTCGTAATATTTTCGGTTCAAATTCAAAGAAAAATAAGAAGTATTCGTGCCTGAGATGTTTATGGCGCGTTGTTTATTGTGAACGTTGGAAACCGAAGACCATTATTACTAAAACGAATTCTTTGTTTAGTCGCGCATATATGTATAAGTTTAGTTTGTGAAATAAACAGACTTTCAACTTGAGCTATTTTGCTAAGAAACTTAAGAATTTTCTCACAAACGAAACATTAAAGAAAAAGAATGTTTCCAATAAAAGGATAATGGAATTTTTCGTAAATAAATACTTACTTTATATGAACTTGAAGGAGTCTTTACATTAAACTAACAAAAAGTCCGTTTCTTGAAATAGAATTTCAATGGATTTTACACTCGATTCATTCAATAATATTATTAAGCGTGAAGTTTCTAAGTTTTTCCCTGCAGTGATCTTGTTCTGAAATCTTAGACAGGATTGGAAAATGAACTCAGTAATCACTTTAATTAAGAACGATATTTGAGCAAAAAAGCACTTTATATTTTATCTATCATGAATACGATTTGGTGGTTATATTATGTATATTCTTCGTATTTTACAAGATATATTAGCAAGATATTCAGTGATTATTACCCTATGACTACAGAGTACAGACGATAGGTTCCTATCAAAAAGAAAAATAAGTTACCGATTAGAAGCATGTGATGAAATCTATTAATATTTTCAAATAGATAAACGTTATAATACATTTGCGTTTTATAATAGATCTTTAAATACCAATCACCCAAGTAAAATGCGCGCTATTACCATAAGTAAATAGTAACTTAGGATAGGTTGCGAGAATTATGTGAAAGATCGATGTTTAAAAGTTTTTGCACGTAGATTCTTTACAGAGAATTCAACGTGATGGATTAAACGAATCTTTTCTTAGTAATTTGAAATTTACGTTTTATTTTCGTAATGCGAAGGATTTTCGAATTGATTATTTAAGCTGTATTTTCGGACTTTGTTTTTTAGAAGTATTCAACGGATAAGTTTGTTTTTAAACTGCATTAGATAAACATTATTTTACGCAGCAGTTCGATTCGAATTAATTGAATGTTATTTTAGTTTTATAAAAATCAGATTGTTATTACTATAAATCAATTACTATACGACTTATGGTCATTCTATTTGATATTAAAAATCGTTTAAGATATATATTATGCGTTTAATGTAGGAACCTACTTATGGCAGCAGAAACTCCGATTTTTAACACGTTCCTCTGCTATAAAAATATCTTTCGGAGTCTATTTAAACAATACTGTTGTTTACTATTATACCTATAAACTTTATTTCCCACAAAATCCCAGTTTAGAAGATTTCCTTACAGCCAAACATACACACATTATATATACCATATACAGGCCTATAATACGAGAAGCGTGACGTATCACCAACACAACGTTTATTCAAGCTTTATCTCCAATCTCTGTTTCACCAAAAGGAAAATCTATCTCGGTATGTATCAAGATTATGAGCCGAAATCGTGTCACACGTATTAAAAACGGGCTTGTGTATTCAAGTATTATATTATATTGCGAGGACAGATTTGAATTTCAATTTGCTGGGATAATGTCAGATTTTATCTCTATTAACTATGAGCGTATGGAGCACGTTCTTTTAGATTCGTCGAGGCGAATATTGAGACTTATAAATATTAGGTGTCGTACAGATATGTTTTATGGAGCTGCTGGTACATATGTTATGAACAGTGATTAATGTGATTTATATTCCCCAAGTAGTATACTTTTCTTTAACGAACATATTTCAAGACTAAATGAATTCTACGAACTGTCTTCACATGTGTTGGTATTAGGGTTGCCAGATCCAGGCTGATCATTTCTGGGACATTTCTGGGCCCCCGAACGGAATCAGAGTTTTGGTCTTTGGTCCAAGGCTAAACTAAGTAGGAATTACCTAGAAGTATTGGATGATAAAAAAAATACTTTTTTAGAAAATTTTTTTTTTAATTACTTCCTTAAACTGTCAAATACAATTGTAATTCAACTTTTCTAAGTAACTTTTAAGGCCTAAATATGACAAATGAACTTAAAATAGAAACTGAAATACTTACTCTTTTAGTTATCTGTTATAGTCAAATCCCGAAACATAATTTCTTCGCGGAAGGACTGGTTTATCTTATGTTTGGCAAAAGCCATCGGGCAATCCTCGAAATAAATTTGAATTTCGCCCTTTGTCTGAAGTATTTTTACTCAAACCTAGGAAGTAGGAGCTCCTAACTTTTCAGTCAAACGTCGACCGTAAATTGTTTTTTTGGTTTGGTCAATTCTAGAAGCGACTGCAAAACTCGGTCAGTCGTCGATCTAATTTTTTATTTAAACAATAAACATTAAAATCAATAAATACCTCACCCTGTCAGAAAAATTATAATTTTTCCTTTTAAATTACTTAATAAATTATTTAAACAAACAATGAGATTTAAAAATATTATTTTTTCATACCTTATCTTACAAATTAACCTCCGTATATTCCAAATCAATTAATGTACGACCAATTAATGTGAGACATGAACACTAACACAAAAAGAAGAAGGCAAGCTCCTAGTCACTGAGAGGGAGATCTTAAGGAAGATGTTCGGGCCAGTGTTAACAGAAGAAGGAATTCGGAGGAGGAGGAAAAACCTGGAACTTGAAGACCTAATGGTTGAGCCAAATATCATCGGTGAGATCAAATCGCAAAGACTCCTATGGCTCGGCCATGTAGAAAGAATGGGGGAAGATCTAGCAGCGAAACGAGCGTCGAAAACAGCCATCCGGTTGGGCGTCCTAGGTACCGCTGGAAAGACGAAATCGCCAAAGACCTGCGCACCCTCCAAATCGAAAACTGGCAAGAGATGGCGCAGGATAGAGTAAAATGGAGGCTCTGATTGTCGTAGGCCAAGACTCACTTTGGGTCCCTGCGCCACTCCATTAAGTAAGTAAAAGTGAAGTCCCATGTCCCCTAGTGGGGTAAGGGGCAGATGCATTATACATCTGTTTCGCTGATCGGTTTTCTTTAGGGACACGTAGGTGATCAGCCTTCTGTGTCCTGCCAGACCGAGACATTTTTTTTTCTTCGTCTCCACCGGGAATCGAACCCGGGACCCCTCGGTTCTACGCTCACGTGTCAACCACTGTACCAAGGAGGCGGTCAATATTAAGTAAGTAAGTATATTCCAAATCATCTCAAATACAAAGTGAAAATCACGTAAACTGACCAATCAGGTATCAGAACTGGCAGAGTTAATCGGTTCTAAAGACTTGAAAGCTGCTAAAATGATAAAATTCTTTCAAATATACGGAAATAAGAAATTTTATACCTATCTCAATTCTCAAGTTTGAATGGTAAATCTCCGATTTAATAAATTGGTTTTTTGACGTTTGCCTGACCAAATTAGTTTCTACCAGGTTTGACGAAATTTGTTTAGTAAAAGGCCGAAATATTACATTTATTTGGGCTTTGACCAAGTCATTATGTCAGACCTGAGGATTGACCAGTCTAACCTACGAGTGCCCGAGCTTCGGTGTTTGACTATAACATATCAATTAAACTTTGATAGAAAATCAACATCAGGTATTTTGTAACATAAATAAAATATAGAACAAATATTGAGCACTTTATAACGATTACTAAAACTTTTGTAGATAACAATCATCATTTATTATTTAATATAAAAAACTAAGAGAGTGCGGATGGCGACTCGTCTAGCGAAGCGAGCCGCTCACCTAACGCAGCGCGAGAACGCTATGTTTGGTTTGACATTTGCAGCCGTAGTAACTTTGTAAAAAACTAGTATTTTTTAATTCCGGGACAGTAAAGTAAAATTACTGGACACGGGACAGCACGCAAAATTCCGGGACAATCCCGGAAATCCCGGCCATCTGGCAACCCTAGTTGGTATCCTCTCGAAATAAGATGTTTCCTTTGTTTGAAGTGCACTAAGCTTCTGGCTAATGTTAATTGCTTATAGCTAAGTTAAATCACTCTGTTGCATTGGTACCTAGACAATCAACCTACACGTAAGATATAACTGTTTTTCAAGTATAAAAATAACATGTCTGCTATTAAAGGTTCGTTTGATAAGACAACAATGAATTATTTCGTCTCCGTTCACCTGATCGTCTAAAAATACATGGTCGTTCTGATGTGTGAAGGTCAGTATAGGGATAAATAAAGTTACGAAAAAGATTGCTCTTAGATAAAAGCAGCCTCTGCCAAGCATGTTCTCGAAGTTGATATCAAGGTGTTTTTTATCTGTCACTTTTTGCAGTAAAATAACATATTGTGTGGAATTTTGACTTGTAAACTGATAGTTTGGCTGTGTATCGTACCCAAATAAGTTTTAAGTCATGAAAAATCCTTGTGTCAGCATACGGTTGCAAATACGTAAGTCAACAGTGACATTGTGGTAGTATTTTATTTAAAATACAATGTCTTTGTAGAAACGAATCGTATTTTACTGTAAAAGACATTGAAGAGACATCACTTATTCTTCATAAAATTCCAATTATCTACACTTCATAAAATAGCTTGCCTATTTTAAAGGATATTTTATCATTTCCGAGGCTCCATATTGAATATGATGTATTTAAGAATTTATTGAATTAAATCACTTCACCAAAGGTACACATTAAATAAAATGTGTGAACAACCTTTTCCAATCTACGCTACACACGTACCAAACTACAGGCGAGGTAACTGACAAGCGTTTGAGAGTCGTACAAACTTGTTAGAAAAGTAAAAAGCTCGTTGGGAGATGTTAAGAGAGTCCCAGTGCTTGAGCCACTCGATTTAATTTACATCCCCGATTGTCCCTAAGTTCGACGAACTATACTCAGCTCTGATTTATTTCTCTGTTACGGCTAAATGGGCTTTCTTTGCTGCAAATAATGTTTCAAATGAGAACGCTTTGTTGTGATATCTTGAAATTATGGTTTGGTGCGGATGCTGTCACTGAGTTTGATAAAACATTTTCAATGGACAATGTTTATGGATTTTTGCGAATGTCTGAAAAATACTGTAAATTGTAACACAAGCGAAGTCCAGGGGCAGATGCATTATGCCTTCATTATGCATACATCTATTTTACCGATCGATTTTTATACTAGTTTCAAGTTCAGTAGTCTACTATCTAAAATTATCATGCTTTATTTACATAGTACACTTTCCTATATCATTAAATTATACTTGCACAAGGTTTTCTAACTTTTGCCGATGAGACAATAAATGTATGAGTAATATTTTGATAAATCGCGTGAACCAATTTCTGATATAATTATCTCTTCAATTATGTTATATCTAAAAATAAATCTCGTATACATCGGTGGATATAAAAATGCAATATTATAATTTAATAAAATTAAAACATATTTTTCAAAACCTAAATTAACGTTAATTTTTACAATCTTTAACATTTATGTCAACAATGATATTAGTTCATCAAAATTTAATATCTTTTCTAATTTATAGTTATCATAAAAGCTTAAAGGAGTTAATAATTGTCTATTAATTGATTTATCCATTTCATAAACAATTGCAATTAACTTTAATGATCTTTATTTTCATAAAATGGACACGTTAGATTAGTCACTACTATTATTTTCCATTCATTGATACCTATAATATTTGTTATTGAATGTATCTATTGCTTAGAGTATGTACCTATAAGTATTGTAAATATATTATATTCACTTACATAAATGTAATTATTATTATACAAGATGGTAAACCTTAAAACCGCATGCCGTCGTAACATCATACGAAAGTTAAATAAATCGTTGCATCCTGCAGTATTTCATAATAGCATGAGATCAGGGCCAATATTTGCATGGGAACAAACAAAAATTTTACGTGAGTTTTATTTTGCTCAAGTTTTCCAAGTGCAGACGTAGGAAATTGGCTTTTGTAGATCAGACAGTGGAGTAACTGGTTAAATTACTTCGCTAACTCGTAGAATTATTGGGGTTTAGTCAATTAAATCCGTGTTTATATATAAATAGGTACGTTATTTTTCATGTTTTTCACATGTGATTACGTTATTTTGCTATCACAGAAATTATATTATGTTATGTTCTTATTAAGTACTCGAGAAGTAAGGACGAATTTTCATTTATTATTTCAAATTTATAATTATTCGTCATCGTTTAGGTTTCATAGAAGAAACACGAAGAAAAACAAAACAACTCGACATCAGCCTCTACCATATCAGTTATTTATTTATTTAATATATATATAAACGAGTAGTTGCCTAATTTGTTTCCACACATTTACGAACTAAAATTAAAAACGTCATGAAAAACATCACAACCATTAACAAAGCTTAATCCCAGCGTTATAAAACGTGTACCTATCATTTCAACTGAAATCTCCACAGTTTATCGATGAAAGCACGTTACACACGGCTCTACGGTGGCTTTAGCAATTGGTTATCTCACATCTATGGTTTCCTTCAAACAACCTTTAATCTGTGTAATTGCTTCGCTGTACCGTAGCACCGAATACCTACCAGTGCTACGTTCTTTTCATATTCTGTGCTTTGGATCCTTTTTAAACGATTAATAAAAGATGATTTAAATGGAAACGTGAGTATATTTATGGTTCACCTCAATGATTTCGTAAAGAAAATTGTACCTATACTTCCATGCAAAATTAATGTCGCTATTTACTGTTCGCTTTTCGATTGCTTCGAGTTTATAATAAAGGGCCATCTTTTTTATTCTATTTACCGTTCGATTTTTAGCAGTGCTTTGAGTTTTAAGGGATATAATAAAGATATACATCTTTTTTTGTTTACCTGAAAGGTTATTACAAAAGAGAAAAAGAGTACCTTGACATAACCTGAAGAAAACACAAAAGAAGCCACATATTAAAAGCTAGCAATCCGTGAGTACAAACCATAGGTACAAACTTTCATATTATGATAATGTTGCGATTTTATCGTACAAATAATATTATGAGCACAGACTACCTGAGTCATTAAATAATACTAATTTTCCACTTATCATGACTGCTTAATTTTAATTCCATTAATGGCACTTTAAGCAAGCTGTAAATCAAAACCAATGATTGTATTAAATACGGAATCACCTGACCGATTCGACTACCGATATTTCAATTTTATGTTTCGCAAAAACAGGAAATGAATCAGAGCAGGTGTATTAAATGCTAACAAAATAAATCCAGCTTATACCTACGTAATATTTTGTATGAAATGTGTATCAGAAGCAACGCAATTTAAACGATTTAATAACATATTGTTTATTTATCAGTGGAAGCAATCACTATTAACTCGACTCGTTTTACTATACTTAACTAGACTAGCGTTTATCCTGGCTCCGGCCGTTTTAACACGAGATAACACACATACATACAAATAATATTGTAATACTGTGTACATACACTGTTAAACACGTTAATATCAAACAAATTCCAACGAAGATTTATATTTAGCGGACTGTAAAGAAAAGCAGCTATATTATGTTATTCAAAACGTTTATACGACTAGAAAAAATATAAAGTTCAAATGTATAAATGTAGTATGAATATTATAGACCGAGGAACAGCTTAAAATAATATTAAGTATTTAAATTCAGTGTAGTATCACAGTATTACAATATAGGAAACAATATTGTAATACTGTGGTAGTATGTTAATAGTATTGTAACCACTACTAGTTACAAAATGATGCCGATGTAAATGAATCATAATATTCGATATTATGTTTTGTATAATGAAAGTTATATAATAGTCATAATGTTCTTTGCGATGACCTGCTAACTCAGTTTCGTAATGGGGTTGGGGTGACGTCATTCTAACAACCCCTGCAAGATGAGATCATCCAATCTGCGAGACGCGTGTTGCTATAGCAATATGTACAGGCGTTAAAAATTGTATGGTATGAGTTTATACGCACACAAGATATTAAGTTTAATATTAGCTGTATAAAATTATCATATTTATTGATAAAAATGTGCAATAGGTGTCTTCGAAATATATAAAAAACAAAGGTGTCTTACTGACTTCGATATGTAACTACGGGACCGATCGAGCTGTAATTTGGTAATGCACTATGAAGTAGGCATCTGCTAAGAAAGGATTTTGATAAATTCTACTTCAAGGGGATAAAATAGGGGATGAAGGTTTGTACCATGAAAATATATTTTGACCACTCTGACGAAGCTGCGGGTAACAGCTAATAAGATAGATAACTACATGTTATAAGGCTTTAGACAGGTGCTTGATCAACTCATTATACGTTTTGTTTTTATGTACTTGGTGATTTAGTTCAAGTTTTCAATTAATTGTCTACCTTCTTATATCTTCGACTACCGATATTCAAATAACTTCTCAATAGAGGGTCGTGTTATTTATTAATAAATGCAAAAATCATTGAAGTATTTAGGTACAGCTACCTATTATGAAATTGCTAGATTTAAAATCAAATCACAATGCTCATATAAACGACCACGCATTTATATAAATGCAAATGAGCTCTCCGATTAAGCATTATATTGTTTTGATCCTTGCCTCAGGTCTTTACCAGAATTTAATTAATATTACACCTATAAACAGTTATGAGTTGCCATTACAACTAACCTCAACGCAGTATTATTCAGAAATTATACTTGCGGCACAATGCTATGACATGTCTTTATAGCTAATATCTGAATAGATGAAACATAAACTCGACATTAGAATAATCCAAAGATCATCTTTCTAACACTACCTTAGATTTTAACGATCTAAAGACCCTTTGACTGGGGGCTAAAATAAACTCGCATCGTATCGTTACGACCAATCCTCATATAAAACTCAGTAAGGTATAAAATGTGTATTTTTCAAATGGATTTTTGAGTGCTCGCAAGTTTGATGGGCAAATCTAAATGTTCGAATTTACTGAGGAACGATGAAAGGTACCGTTTACACTCTTTTTACTTTTATAGCTGTGATAATAAAAAGGTACTATATATTTTAATTCCGCATTTTATAATCGTCTTTATACCTTCGAATGGATGTGCGTAAAATGAAGCGCCCTGTATTTTTGTTGGAGCAAATACGGCTCAAGAATTTTTTTCGCGACTTATTTAAATTTATTTTCAAAACGAACATTTATATTCTATATAATATAGCTTTTTAATAATATCACTTACCTATGACAGAAATCATCCTCACTCGATTTATTTCGTTCGTATAAATGTATATTGAAAAATATAACAGCAATTTATCGCAAGACTACAAATCCATTTCAATATTCGATACATCCATTACAGGTTTTACTTAAACTGCTATAAATAAAACTGAATCGCACATAATACATGCAGATACTGGGATCGATAACTTTCAATATCGTCGTGTATTTTAGGTTTACTATACCTAAGGTTATCTGTCTGCCGAATCGCTCTCTGAAATGGCCTTATTAATTCCCCTTTATGTCTGTCGGGGCACACATGCTCGTATTTGCGATTTACGTTACAGTTTACAGGGTTTCTTTATAATACTATAAACTAAGAAGGTAGAGAAAGCTCGTGAGTCCTTTTAATTGCCAAATTCGCAGCTGCTGTTGAGTAATTGTCTTTGTTTTAGAATTAAGATACGCCGTTTCTCATACTGATATAGCTGAACAAAGATATGGATTGTATTTGGAATATTTTGAGGAAAATAACAACTTCTGTTCTTAATTATTCGTAGGTATTTTAAAAACTAAATATGTAAATAAACGTATCACTTCATCGTGTTGTTTCGAAGTTTCCAACGATTACATACGACGTCTCCGTTCGATCTATTTGATTTCCAAATATAACTCAAAAACGTAGTATAGATTGGAATTGTTGAAAATTAAATTTTGTTATATATCTAAATAACAAAGTTGATAAACTTACATAGAATGTCTAAAAGCTTGAGAACTTCTATACTCTAAAAAACAAACAACGTTTTATGATACAGAGTAAACATATTTTAATAAAAATAATACAAACAATAACAATGTATATCTTATCTTCCATCGCAGAGAGACCAAGTTAGAAGGCAGCCGAGAGTGCAAAATTCGTTACAAATATCAGAGTCGAGCAAGATTTTTCAAAGCACCTTCAACGTTATTTCTTTTAAAGTAGATTATAATCAAAATAATGTATCCATAAAACATAGCTGTCTCTTGACGCTAGTCTGAAGCTAACGTACTTTCAGGTAATAGGTATTTGAAGATTTCTATTCCAAGTTTTAGCGAAGTTGGAATAAATGATAAATAAAAATCTTTATAAACAACTGCGAGCCAAGTTGGAGCGTCGCAAACAGTCATCAAACTTCAATATCTTTCGAGATGTGCCTTTTGATGTCCCTCAATCGCGTGATATTAAATAAACTCTATATATGGCGCTTTTTATCTTTATTTTGTGAACTCCCCTAAAGGATGGATTGAGACGTCAATAAGGTTGGATACTTTTAAATTATGAGTCGCCATCTCATTAGTGGTTGGAATCCTGTAGCTTTATTTATTGAAGCGAATCTCTTAACATTGAAAGGTTTATGGAATGAAAATTTTAAAACGAGTTTAAATTGTTATTTGTATCGGTTTTATTTAATCTGCTTACATAGAGACATTTAAGATATTCTAAATGTGAGTATTATGCGATACACTCTATAAAATGAACATAAACTTTAAATATGATTGATTGTGTACAACATTGGAAATTGATTGAGAGCTTTTTGTAAATTTAACTAAATGTTCATAAGATGTAATTTTTGACTAAGTTTTTGACATTATGCAGGTATATTAGGTATTCATACCTGTTTGGTTATGCATTCAATACAAATTTAATATGTGAGTTCAGTTCCATTATTAAATAATATCACAAATTCAATAAAATATTCTGCATGTATTACACTCAGTCATTTGTGAATCTTAGGTATTCTGCTAAGGTATTGGATATTCTAATGGAAAAAAATGCACTGCCAATAGGTATAGCTTGTTTGATTGTTTATGTATTTGATTCAACGCTCTATTCATAGTAACTACTGGTTCATATTGAAAACAAATATTTTGGTGTTGAATTGTCAATTAATTGAAACAGGCTCTATATGATACAGGACAATGAAAAATCTTGCAAAAGCGGGAATAATATTATTCCTTTTGGGAGCAGATAAACTTGCGACGGTCAGCAAATACATTATATTATGCAGCTCATGACAACACATTTACATATTATTATTATCCAATTCCAAATAAAGACCTGTTTTAATGATAAAAAAGACTCACTCTATCTTGAGGGGATTAAATCAAGGTATAGATTTTTTTGTAATCAAAATACCTGTTTACAAAATAACAAAATGAATAAATTATCATTTGAGGATGCCATTTGTGCGTTTATACACAATGAGCTTTAAATAGTAAAATGCAAAATGTACTTATACTCAGTTTATTTATAAAGCAGAATTTACACTATTAAATTATTTATCTAAAAATCTTATTATAATTAAATAATAATTGAATCAAATTATCAGAAATGTCGCTAAAACCACACAAACAAAAAGTTTCAGTACATTTATTTATTTCGCCGTCTCGGCTAAGAGGCAGGACGCAATCGGCTCCGATCATTACCGGCCCATTTGCAGTAGCAAACTTAGTTAAACATTGACATTAAATAATGATTGCTATTTCCGTTCAGCCATCATTAAATAAGCCTCAGAGACAATTTATACGAAAATGTTTCGAAGCGAATATTTTTCTTGATCATTTCTATGAGGAAAACTTATTACCTACGAAGGAATTCGATTACGGGTTTATTTAATATTAAGCTCTTGACCTTTTATAATGTTCTTTATATTTACATGAATAATGATGTGAGATCATAAAATATTTGTATTTAAGTTTAGACATCAATTATAAAATATTATATGGGTGACGTAGGATCTTGTCCAATTTCAATCTTAGCTTTATTATATCTTCATTTTAAATGTTGCCTATACAATTTTTAATATAGTAAATACATAACATATAGATACTACTTTATATTTTGATTTCATTAATAATATGAAAATTACGAAAGCTTGAAAATATTATTACACTTTAAAATTTAAATAGATACCTGTTTAGGTATCAAAATTCTAGAGATGTGTACCTAAGCTAAAATTTTACTCCGCCATCAAATGGTATTTGACATCCGAGTGCTCAGTACGTAGACGAACAACAATCAGTTGATTGAGAAAATGTTCACCAATCGTTTATTACTCGGGACAAACATCCACGTATCTCTACCTCCATTCACAATTCGAATTTAGACCAATAAAGGCCCCGAAATTACTCACTACAATTTGCAAAATCCAATATAATATAACATAATTAACAGTAGTGTACACATTCACAATCACTATAGGGAAAGAAAAAATCCCTTTGGATTATACATGCCAATTTCCCAACAATTATTCCACACTTGGCTTTCCAATACTTTATTTATTATCTATTATCAAAACCACATTATTGTAATGTAATGAAATGACACATTATATCTACCCACATACGTACACATACATGATGAAGTCTGAAGACAGGTTTTATATGAAGATGGATATTTGGGGCCCGCGCATATCTGTTTCCAATCCTGCCCAGCACTTCTGCCTCTGATTTATTGTTACTGTTCGATTCAACGACTTTGCTCGTTTGTATCAATACACGGGCTCTCTGAAAAAACCTTTTAACGAAAACGTATTCAAAGTCGTTAAATCAATGTGTTGGGCGGTCACTAATTACAGTTGGGCTTCGTGAATTATGTCGGAATGTAGCGTTTATTTATTCCCTAAAGGAACTAAGTTTCCGTGGGCTTATTTGTATGAACGCTTTATTAATGTTCAGATTTAATTTAACGTAAATATTTTAACATGGTGATAAGTGTTGTGTATAGAACTACAAATATATTTTATATGAAAATTTGATAATAAAGAAGTTTTTAGTGCTATTTAAAATAGCGTTCAATGTGCATATTTATTAAACTGTATTCAACGTTTTAGATGTTGCTAGCCGCTAATATCAATAGTAGGGGAGCCCAGGATGCTAAATGTGGATTTACTCGAGCGT
>CAJQZM010041633.1:24440-37178 GCA_907164665.1 Colias nastes | reverse complement strand
CAGCGTACCCAAAGCTGGTCATTGGATATCGTCTCGGGCCAGTAGATCGATATTTTCAGCATAATTAATATTATTTTCTGGAAGTAACTAAACTTCTGTATGTAACCTATTCTTCTATAGGTACTAATATTATTAAGCTGTAGAGTTGATTGGTTGAATACGCTAATATCAGGAACTACGGGTCCGATTTGAAAAATTCTTTCAGTGTAGATAGCCCATTATTTTATCAAGAATCTATTATTAGGGGCAATGTGGGCAAAACTCCGGAGCAAAGCTATTCCTACTTATGAAATATAAGCTATAGATATCTATGCGATATTCTAAGATGGATGGAGGATGCCTGAGGTTTTAATCATTGCATGCGAAAAGAAATAGAAAAGGCTTTTTTAATTCGAATTATTTTAATTTGAACATATTTAAACTAAGAATAAAGAGTTAATTCTCAATTAAGATTTTTTTGCTTCAAACATTAAGGAAAATGGTATTAATATAAAAATTAAAAATGTTATTTTGACAAGTATAAATTGCAGTGAAATACAAATTTATAAATAAAAGTGATTACATATAATATCTTTTTCATAAATCCCTGTTCCATAAATCATATTTGTTGACTATAAAAACATAATAAATATAAATATACATATAAACACATTATCCTTAGTTAAGAAGAAGTTGATTTTTATTCGTTAAATATTTCAATCCATACGTTCGGTTTATCTATAGTCTATACTAATATTATAAAGCTGGAGAGTTTGTTTGTTTGTTTGAACGTGCTAATCTCAGGAACTACTGGTCCGATTTGAAAAATTATGTCGGTTTTAGACAGCCTATTTATCGAGGAAGGCTTTACGTAGGCAGCGTAGGCTATATTATATCATCACGCTTAGACCCACAGGAGCGGAGCCACGCGGGTGAAACCGTGGGGCCCAGCTAGTTTCAAATAAATTGTCTTGTGAAGCAACGCATTAAATTTTTTACGATAAGCAAATAATTTACTTAGCCACACTGTTAAAGCTTGTCTGAATAATTATGAAATAAGTAAGTTTAGATAATTTTAGATGATGAGATTTTAAAACCGCTCGGTTTAAACGTCAAAATAATTACGTAGGAACTCATTAATAATAAACTTTTACAGCAGAATGTTGTTAATTAATGAAATAAATACAAAAAAAAGCAAAGATAAGAGAATTCAAATTAACGGCATCGTTTTTTAAAAATAATTAAACACTTTTATGTGACTAATATCCAGTTCTATGTATGTACAAAAGATAAAGAAATAAATTTAATCTTTCTAATTTTATAAACGCGAACAATTTTACAAATTTAAGGATGTATCTGTATGTTTGTTACTCTTTCACGCGGAAACTACTGAACGGATTTTGATTATAAGTGGCACTATAGGTAGGTACTTGCTTTTGATGAAATTTAATGCGTGCATAGTTAGTGATTTAAACCAATGCAAAAACAAGGAGAATAATACTTTAAAGTAGCTAGGACATCATCATCACCGCCACCATTATTATCATCATCATATTTAATATGTCAAAAGGACTGTAAAAGATTATAACCTTAACTTGTCTAATAATTCTACAGATTACCTTGTATTACACCGAATGTATTAACTATTAAGTATATCAAACATAATCAACGTACCTACACATATTTTGCTTTTTACGTGGTTGCCTGGCAGAGATCACTGCAGAGAGATAAGGCATTTGTCCCTAAAGAAAATCGATCAGTGAAACAGATGTATGCGTAATTCCTTACCTTACCCCACTAGAGAACACTGGACACTTTATTTACAACTAGCGGTCCACCCCGGCTTCGCCCGTGGTACATATTTCGCAATAAAAGGTAGCCTATGTTCTTTCTCAGGGTCTAAAGATTGTCTGTGCCAAATTTCATCAAAATCGGTTGAGATGTTTAAGCGGGAAAGCGTAACAGACGGACAGAGTTACTTTCGCATTTATAATATTAGTATGGATAAAGCGTAAAAGATGAAATAAAATACATCAATAAAGCTAAAGTCCTTCTTTCATCATCAGGGTCCGGAGCCAGCTCTAAACTCAAGTCCGGGTGGTGCTGCGAAGCCGCCGCCACTCAACTCCTTCGAGCTGGACCGCTGTTTGGACAGGTAATATCTTAATATATATAAATCTCGTGTCACAATGTTTGTCCTCAATGGACTCCTAAACCACTTAACCGATTATAATAAAATTCGCACACCATGTGCAGTTCGATCCAACTTGAGAGATAGGATAGTTTAAACATGTAGGTACCACGGGCGAAGCCGGGGCGGACCACTAGTTAATTTGTATATTTCTTAAGTAAAACAATTAAAAAGTAAACTCAGGAATAGAAAATAGGACCTTCAAAAGATCCTAGCAACTTTTCCAGAGCACATATTTTGGGTTGCCACATTTTTAAATCATCGCTATATTTACCAAAAAATACTAATTAATGATTTATTTATTAAAAAATATGTAAAATTATTTTAAAATAATGACGCGTACACCAAGAATTCGTTCAGTTTTCTAGCATAATCTTATTTACTTTGCTTTGGTGAAATCATCAGACGTGTGCAAATAGGTGTGTACATGACTCAAATCGGTCATGACAGAATGCCGTTATTTATGCTGTGGAAATCAGTTTAAAGCACGTTAAAGTTTAAATATCGGTTTTATAATATTTAAAGTTATTACCAAATTCTAAACGGTGGCTTTCTCAATCTGTTGACAGTGATGGTAGTGATTTTTAAATTGTTATTTTATATTCGCACATGGTAGCATTTTTCGTTTCATAAAATCTGTGTGAAGTAGATTTTGTTACGTCCTTTGAGATGCCGATCTTTCTTTGCCGATACATGTATGTTACCTACTACCATATTCCCCTTTATAAACAAGCTATATAATAGGCTATGATAGCCTGATATATAGATGCGTACAACATAAACATGTGCTTCTATGTGTTTTTCCAAACGTTCGTTGACATGTGACATCTGCCAATCCGTGCTTGGCCAGCGTGGTGGCCAAGTGGTGGCCAAGGCATTATGACCGGTACTGTATAGGAGTCCCGTGTCCCAGCAGTGGGAACATAATATGTATATGCTGATGATGATGATGATGATGATGATGATGATGATGATGATGATGATGATGATGACGACACAAATGTAGGGTCACACCTAACACAATAAACCTTACACTACAGAGACGAGTCCGGGAGGTGGGGCGACGCGGCGCGGCGTCGCCGGCGCAGCTCGCCCCCCCGCCGCTCGCCGCCACGGGAAAATGAGCCGCTTTCATTGGCTAGGGTGAGTTTTGTTTAATAGTTATTTGTTGTACTAGTGTATTTAAAAGCTAATAATCATGTAGTCAGGGCTTAGGTATAAAACTTGTCGTAGCGAAAGTTAAGCAGCTGTTTAATTAAGAGCCTAGCCTCTTAATCAAACGGCGCCTTTTATTAATGACATAGATTATTTATGTCATTAAAAAAAGGCAAATAAATAGTATTTGAATATAATATTAAATGCATTGATAAGTTGCTACTAAATATAATAGGATAAAATTTTACAAAAAATGCTTTTAGTTAGTAAGTTTAAAGTTATTTAACAAGTTTTTTTTCTACATTTTTACTACGGAAATTTTCATTAAAATTTACATTTTTTGAGTTAGTCACAGCTTCATACACATAAACCGGACTGGGCAAAACCGAAAAATATCATAAGTAAATAAATATATTAATTAGTCACTCATCATTCAAGCAGTAGTCTAACGAATATCCTAATATAATAAAATCTAAGTTAAACCTCTACTTACCATTTCACCACGATTCCATACAAAAAACATCTCAAAAGCAGCAAACCACATTTTTTATTTATACAAAATATACCAAAATCAGGCCTCCGCACCCACATCCCCAACCGGCGGCTCCACACAATCAAGCCCCGCGCCCGCGTCCCCCGCCGGCAGCGGCACCGCGCCCCGCTCCCCTCTGCCCTTGGTGGCCCCAGACCTGCTGGCTATGCAGCTGCTCGACCAGCACTCGCAGCTGCAGGCGCTGATGAAGCAGCGGCTTTTCCATCAGCACCATATGCAGAAACAGGTAAGATTGACAAAAAAGTGGTAAATGTAGATCCAGATTCACAGGAAGAACAACCTTGCTTCGTTTTTCGCCATGTGAAATTTAAAGATTATTTAATGATGGTATGTATAATGATAATGATAAAGGTATATTGGTTTCGTAGCCCCATTTAGATCCGATAAAATGCAAGGCTAGTCAATAATTGTAAAATTAATTGTAATAAATGTACATACATATGTGGTTTCAAATAGATGTATGTCTATCTATAATAAAGCAAATATTAGCTACAGTTTCTTTTATACATCTTCTGTTTTTCATTTTACATAACCTTATTGTTTTTATCAACTTTTTTAAATTTTAATCGATACTTCGAGTGCCCATTGCATCTCAGACATGAAAAGTAGCATTTTTTTATTATTATAACCATAAATATTTATTTAATTTCTCTAGCACATGTCATCCGAGGCAGCCAAGCGCTTAGAGCAATCTCGGTTGCAGGACCAGATCAATCTGAACCTGCTTTCACAATCCCACCTTCAGCCTCCAGACAGTTCACCAGGTAAGACCACCATCATATTATTATAAATTGCATTTTTTTTAAATACCTATTGTGTTGTTCTTTGTCATGTTCATAGGAGATTTTATCTATTCTTTATATTCTTCAAATATTTGTTTTGTTTCTATAAAATTATAATTTAAAACGTTCATATTGTGAATTGATTTTAAGTTGTGTATTTATTTTAGGTAATGTTAGGTAATTGAGAAAAATAATGATAAACATTAAAATTTCGTTCAATTTCAAGGAAGGATCGTAACTCATAATTCAATTTATTATCTAGTTTATTGTCGATGTCAAGTTACATATCCCAGTTTCAAATATTACCTTCTTTTTACTTCTGTCCTAGTTCAAAAACGGTTAAAATAATCCTATCGTACCAGATTTACTTCATAACAGTACTCCATAACATACTTTTGTTTTATTTTTTTCCTTTACTGTAAAGGTTGCCTGGTAGAGATCGCTACCTAGCGATAAGGCCGCCCTTTTTTTAATTTATTGTCTATTTCTTTTTGTTTTTATGTCTATAGCATATTAACTCAGGCCCCGGAACCACAGACACAATAGAAAATCTATTGTGTCTGGGACCGATCGGGCCGCTTGGGGCTCAATGGGTTAAAAAATTTTCATTTCATTTCATTTCCACCTTTTTGGTCCCTAACGATAAGCACTCTTCCACCCAGGGTCTCTGCAGCAGCAGCTAGGAGCACAGCAGCAGCAGCTCGTGCAGCAGCTGCAGGCTGTGCAGCGTCAGTACTTGATGCATGCACCACTTTCTGTACCACCAAACGCGCCACCTGGTGAGTGTGGTAGAAAAACTATGTCTTATTTAGAGATCATATTTTTTATCGGGATATTGACCTTTGGGTAAATTTAGGGCTAATTTTTCAATGCTTGGTTAAAACTTATTCGTCGAATAATGTATAAAACTACCATTTTAAAAACGTATTCTAATTGCCCGTATTTGACAGTTTACGTGACATTTTAATATTATCGTGTAATACTTTATTGGACGGATAAGTTTTATCCAAGCATTGAAAAATCGGCCCTTAAATGAATAATATTATTTACTGATCTTTTGAAGTTAACCTTTTTTTGATAATGACGTAAATTTTCACTTAAAAGCTCCGATTTAAATGTAAGACTGACCATTTCAGTTACAAACGTTATTTATGACGGTTAATTTCAAAAGTAAACTACGCTTAAACAAAATGAATGTCTTTTTTGAGGACTACTATATTATGCATAACATTTTATCAGAATTTATTTTATGTCTCAGCAGTATTAGTCAATTCTATTTTTTATTATTTTATCCTAGGTTTAATGCTATGGGGTAGTGAAATAGAAGAGCACCCTCTGTACGGAAGGGGTGTGTGCAAATGGCCCGGCTGTGATGCTCTGGCCGAAGATTTCCAAGCGTTTTTAAAGTAAGCTATTTTTATTTATTAAGATAATATCTAAATTAGCGTCGACACCTATAGTGTAATCAAATTAAAAATTAAAATGTTAAACAATCACATTTATCTCCATATTTATTATTAGACATTATCGGATTGCATAATTTGAAGATATAAATTAGTCTTGTGATCATTTATATTAATATTTGATACATTAGTTTAAAACACCTTTTTTAAGTGATTTGAAAAAAAAAATCTAAATTTTTGCAAATGTGTAATTATTGTAAATGGAAGATCTGTGCTCCTGAAAAACAGTTTTTACTATCTTGGGTCACTTTTACAATTTGTGCAAATAAATAAATTATTAAGCTATTGCATAGCTTCTATCGCGGGCCTTGAGCGCGGGGACCGAATCGAGAAATTCCGTAACGAAAAAACCTCACGCTCCCCACTCCGACGGGCGCGGAGGTGTGGCTTGAAGGCATAGCATGCAATAGCTTTACCGCGGCAGTCCCCGAGTGCCACACGTCTTTTTTGACGTTACAACGTCTTATAATTCGATTGAGCCGGCTGCACGCACGAAAAAACATGACTCATGCGGCGTTACCTCGCTCTGAGGCGTTCCATAGGCTTGAAGTGCAAGCGAGAGCGCGGAACGAGCGACAAAGAAGCACAATCGGACGTTGTCACGTTCAACTATCGTCAGTAAACCGACTTTACAGACAACCAATTTTTTGAAACAAAAATTGCATTGTTATCGAATCATCATAGTAGGCTTTTCTAGGAGAGTTTATAGGTGTTTAAATTGAAGTCAAAACGCCTGTTTCTATACATACTACACTACACAAACATTACATATAATTATTTGTACATTTTAATTGTCACTGATATCTTCGTAACATTTAGTTATTGTAAACGGAAGACACTGGCTCCTAAAAATTTATTTTTACTATCTTGTGACACTTTTACAATTATTTTGTGCAAATAAATAAATTATTTATTTACAAACCAGGCACCTGGAAGCAGCCCACACACTCGACGACCGCTCCGCAGCCCAAGCCCGCGTGCAGATGCAGGTGGTCGCTCAGCTCGAGCTGCAGCTGCGCCGCGAACGTGACCGCCTTGCAGCTATGATGCGGCACTTGCATGCAGCTCGCGACTCGCATCACCATAAGATGCCGCATGGTGAGAGAGTTATGACGTTTTATGGCAGGATTATTTGCTCAAGCTGCAGTTGCGCCGGGAACGTGACCGCCTTGCAGCTATGATGCGGCACTTGCATGCAGCTCGCGACTCGCATCATCATAAGATGCCGCATGGTGAGACTACAATACGAGAACACTGCATTTCATGTAACAGTACAAAATATATACTGTAAACACAACAATAAACATGAATATTAATACTCATTACACTCGAAATATGTATTTTATGTAACACTACAAAAGATATACTGTAAAACAATAAACATGAAAACTTTTTTTTATGCACATATAAGCTTAAAGGAGCTTGCGCGTCACCGGACAGATACTTACCATAGACATGCATGTTATATACACATTCGGGTTGTCTGGCAGATATCGTTTACAGCGATAAGACTGCCCTCTGTACATGTTATTACTTGTATTGCTCTTATTTTGTAATTCTATGCTTAGTATTATACTTACACACTACATGTCCAGTCACTACAAATATAAGGGCATTGAAACTTTCTGGCATATCAAACCCGCCACCATTTTGATTTTTTTTCAAAATCGCGGCGCACGATTAAAGTGGTATGTATGGATAGAGGACACATAGACAAACAAAAAATGTCTAATAACATAGTACCCTAAAGCGTCACATTACCGAGATATTTGGAGGTAAATATTCACTTATGAGTACAACGACAAACACTAAAAATTGACTTATTACGTGTCTATATGCATAATATTATCTCCAAATAATCACTCCCAGGTAGATTATTATTATTAACAGTTTATTGGAAGAAAGTAGGTAGATTCATTACATAAAAACATACATACATTACATAAAAATGTAAGTAATGTAATGAATACCTACTTTCTTCCTGTAAAAATAATAATCTACCTGGGAGTGATTATTTGGAGATAATATTATGCATATAGACACGTAATAAGTCTATTTTTAGTGTTTGTCGTTGTACTCATAAGTGAATATTTACCTCCAAATATCTCGGTAATGTGACGCTTTAGGGTACTATGTTATGAGACATTTTTTGTTCGTCTATGTGTCCTCTATCCATACATACCACTTTAATCGTGCGCCGCGATTTTGAAAAAAAATCAAAATGGCGGCGGGTCGATATGCCAGCGTCCATACAAAAAGTTTCAAACCCCTTTTTCTCTTCAACACTAACATTTACAATACCCAAAATTTCCATATCACTTTTGAGCTACAAATTCAAGTGTTGTTCGAAGACTTATAGCTTATTTGATATTTCATCCCCTTTAAATTTTCTCACATTTATAAAGGAAAGTTCAATTTTCTCTACAAGGTCCTAAATAAACGTATGCCTTACAACATAGTGACTTTTTATTCTTACAACAAAGTAAATTTCTATTTTCGAATCCATTTTTATGTTTTTTTTATTTCCACGAGCAAACAAATAAAAGGCAATAAACTTTTTAATAGTTAAAAGCTTCCAATTAGCTGACGTATTTACTTACCTTACTGTACTTGTGCTAAGTGTTGCGTTTACATTTTTTGTTAGAAATGCGTCCAACTTAAAAATAAAAATTAATATGTAACAGGAAATTTTGAAATTATTTTAGAGCATTTTTTTGCTTGTTTGTTTACTCGTGTCTGACTAAAATATTTTATAAAATATATGACGCATCGTGGAATATTTTTTTGATATAAAACATTCAGAATTTTCCGTTTTTGGAAAGTTAGTAACCGTAAAAAGTAAAGAATGATTAAAAAAATAAAACCGGCTAAGTGCGAGTTAAACTCGCGCATCGAGGGTTCCGCGCAAACCTGTGAACAAAGAAGTGATCCTATAAGGGTCCCGTTTATTCTTTTTGTGGTTCGGAAGCCTAAGAGCGGCCGTACACGGGCAGCTCGAGCAGTTAACGGCTGAGCGACGTACACGGACTGCTCGGGCGGTCGGTCGTTGACTGCTCGAGCTGTCGCTACAAACCGCGCAGTTGACGGCTTGAAGCAGTCGCGACTGCTCGAGCAGTCCGTGTACGGCAGTGAATGAATGTCTATAGTTCACCGCGCAGTCGGCTTCAAGCCGTCGGTCTCAACTGCTTATGGACCGATACAAACCGCGCAGTTGACGGCTTGAAGCAGTCGCGACTGCTCGAGCAGTCCGTGTACGGCAGTGAATGTCTATAGTTCACCACAGTCGCGGCTTCAAGCCGTCGGTCTCAACTGCTTGAAGCAGTCCGTGAAATGCCCTTGTAAATGAATTTTCACTAAAATAATACTTTACCTTTCAGGGGGTGCTAATGAAGGAGCTTCCCCAGGCCCTGTACGGCGTCGTGTGTCTGACAAATCTGGTGTAGCTATAGCAGGAGGTAATGTATTATTTAATTGCTTTATTCATAAATAAAATCTTAATTTTAAATTTATTATTTTTAAACTGCGATCTAATTAAATTATAGAAAAACACAGAAAAGCACAATCAACGATTGTGCTTTTCTGTGTTTTCTTTTTAATTATTTTTGGTTTTAGAACGACTCAAGACAATTTATTTATTAGTTCTTACAGTTTGGATATTAGAAATAGTTAAATGTTAGTTAAAAATGTTCCTTTTCCCAAGGTCTTCCATATATGCTCGAAAGAGCTGGATTAGATGTTCAGCAAGGTAAAATCTATTAAAGTTAGAAATGTACATTTGCTAAATATAAATTATCAGCACAATAATTATAATGGTTATATTTAAGTCGCAAACTTGCAAATTACAGAAATACAAAGGAATCGTGAGTTTTACAAGAGCGCTGATGTGCGTCCGCCTTTTACTTATGCGTCGTTGATTCGTCAGGTATGTTTGATTTTTTTTAAAAACTTTTATCATTTTTCGTAATTACAAGTATCATCTTCATAATATGCTTAATATTAATCCAAATCGGTTCAGTGTCTTTTACATATAAACGATTTTTAATGTAGTATGTATTTTAAATCGCGTTTAAATTCTGTTAAAATTCCTTAATTTCTATTTATTTTAATAATTTGTGTTAAAAAGTCTATTATTACATATTTGGTAATAAGAAGTTCATGATGTTAGAAAGAGATAAGATTAAAAAATATATTAAAAATTGGTTCGTCAGAATTTACCTTATCACTACATAGTATAAAACAAAGTCGCTTTCTCTGTCCCTATGTCCCTATGTCCCTATGTCCCTTTGTACGCTTAAATCTTTGAAACTACGCAACGGATTTTGATGCGGTTTTTTTTAATAGATAGAGTGATTCAAGAGGAAGGTTTATATGCATAATAACATCCATTAAATAGTGGAGAAGTACTGTTATTTTTGAGGTTTCTAATGTGATGTCGTAAATAATTACATTTTTTCCGCTTACATTGCAAACGCAGGCTGAACCCTACGAGTTTTATCAAAATAATGTACTAAGTATTATACACATTGAAAAGGTCTACAGAAAAGTCCGCGATGGTATATGTCTATCTCTTATGGATAACCCACAATAACTTTTTTTTTGTCATTTACTTTTTACGACAAATAATGGCTAATTTTCGAAGCGATTTTAACCAATACAGCATTAATCCTTAACCAATTAAATACCTTGAATACATTGTTCATTTAATATAGATCTATATGGCCCTTTACATTGTATGATTTAAGTGAATATTTTCGAAGATATTACAGATTTAAAAATTGCGAGACGTAACGTTTGCGGCGGTACCGGCCGGCTGCCCGGCTATATATTTTATACCCATGCGAAGCCGGAGCGGGCCGCTATGTTTTTATATACAACGTTCACAGTTTTTCTGTAGTGTATTTAGTTTCAGCATTGCACCCGTGCGAAGCCGGGGCGGGTCGCTAGTTTATAAATAGGTGTCAAACTTGATCAAATGAGTAGAATTTAATAATACTTATTTTATGAAGGTAATTTAAATACAAATAATTTTGTGTGCACATTAAAGCTATTAATTTCCTTATAAGTTGTCTATCTGTCTGGACAAGCAACACATATCTACATATTTATACAAGTTTATGATTTATACTATGAGTGGGAAATACATGAATATAGTTCGCGTAAAAAATGTTTAATATGTGTAACTTTATTAGAAGATTTTGTTCTGAATTTTTTATACCTTGTTTCATTTCATAAAATAGCACAGTTTCACCCGCGCATTAACCTGTGGTCAAAATCAAGTATTAGTAGGATTCAAGTATCTATACTTAATATTATAAAGCTGAAGAGTTTGTTTGTTTGTTTGTTTGAACGTGATAATCTCGGGAACTACTGGTCCGATTTGAAAAAGTATTTCTGTGTTAAATAGCTCATTTATCAAGGAAGGCTATATATCATCTCGCTAAAACCAACAGGAGCGGAGCACTGCGGGTAAAACCGCGGAGCAGTTAGTTATAACTATTACGATATACGTAAAGGTTATCATATGGTTGTTGTAGAACTAAACTATACATTACTAAACTTTTCAGGCCATCATAGAATCTCCAGACAAACAGCTCACTTTGAATGAGATTTACAACTGGTTCCAGACCACCTTCTGCTACTTTAGACGTAATGCAGCTACATGGAAGGTAAGATCTTAACATTTTTCATATATAGACGACTTTATAGTAAATATTTGTAAATGAGTGGTTAAAATATACAGAATTAACTGTAAGAGACAATATTATATATAATTGTTCTGTTATTAATAATTTGAGTTGAATTTTTAATCAAATATTCACTGGATGTTGTTATGAAGGTAACTTTAGTATTAATATTTTGTATAAATTATATGGTTTAATTAGCTTTAGATCACACTTGTTGAAATAAAACCTACTATAAAGAAAGATTAAAAATTACAATTATGTAATAATATTAATGTCATATTTGTGAAAGTATTAATTTCATACAAAGCATATTTTATTAAACTTAGTGAAAATGCATAATGATATTGTGTTAAGTTTAGTGTAATAATAAATAGATACACATATTGATATTAGATATAACAAACTTTATGCTTTTGAATTAAACTCTAAAGTCTTATATAGTTAAGACTCAACTTAGTGATACAAAATCGTATACGAAACAAAGTCGTATAGCTATAAGCCATTATCCAAGCGTAACCCAAGCCCGTGAAACAGAACGCGGTCCGCCACAACCTCTCGCTGCACAAGTGCTTCATGCGCGTGGAGAACGTTAAGGGCGCGGTGTGGACTGTAGACGAGGTGGAGTTTTACAAGCGGCGGCCGCAGCGCGCCGCGCACGCGCCGCCGCTGCACCACGCGGGGTACGGCACAGCGTCGCCTGGCCTGCAAACTACTCTGCACATGATACACTTTACATGAAATACTAAGCTGACACAATAGACATAATACATTGAATACAGCTTATAATAACCAACACACTACAAGACACGCGTCGCGATAAATGAAACACAATGGTCACACTATGACACTAAAAACAATAAAAACATAAACACGCGACGATGTATCACGCGGGGTACGGCACAGCGTCGCCTGGCCTGCTACACACACTGTA